>JBAMJV010004136.1:232500-348635 GCA_037951105.1 Echinarachnius parma | reverse complement strand
GAGTACAGTACATTTTCAAAAGGTTTTTTTTTTTTGGGGGGGGGGGGGGTAGGATATAACATAATACCTTGTTTCACACGAGGTCATAATCCATATCGACTATTTAAAGTGCGAACCGTTTCCTTTAAATGTTTGTAATGATACATTGTGGCTCAATAGAGTAGAGCACCGGACAAGCAATCCGGATATCGCGGCGAAGTCCAATTTTCTTTGCTAATATTCACCATTGTATTTCATTTTATTCTTGGTCAGTTTCCACTATATGTTTGAATTTACTTTGTCACAATGCAACCGGTCCAGAATGATAACGCAATAGCTATCAAATCAGAACAAACATTAACATGTGAAACAGTTTCATTACCATACTAAATATTCAAATAATAAAATGCTACATAAACACGATAAACAAAGAAATATTACTTGGTGTTCTTATGAGTGGATGTGTGTGTTAAAATGGATTTCTCTAGTCAAGAGTCCGGGTTTTTACAACGTCGTTCAGGCTAATGCTTATTTCATTGCATTTCATTTATTAATTTCATATCCAAATCATAATTTGACAAATAAAATACAATGAAGAGTTACAAAAGTGAAGTGCATAATCTAATTAATGAAGTCATCGTAATCAAAACAAATACTATATCTTAATTAATTTAACATCATATGCAAAACAAAATTACATGTGGATGTGGGGAAACTTGCAGAATAAGCAGAGCTTGTTGTTATACTAGCAAGCTGCCCAAGTAATTATAACGAAGTATAATATTCACAAATCATGTGATGACAAAAAAACAATCAAAATAGCATTTACACACACACGCATGCACACACGCACACACACACACACACACACATACATACACACACACGCACACGCACACACACACACACACACATAGTGCACACACAAGGCGTTAGTGTTGCACTGTTTCTTCGTGTGGGAAACGAGTACACGTACAGAGGAAGTGAAACACAGAACAAAACTGATTATATGAACATGACAAAGGCAAGTGACACAAGCTTGAAACACCATTAAAAATGCTGATTTTCTGCTAGAATAAGTCTCTTATGCTGGGATTAACGGGCTAAATAGTTTCAATACAAACGCATGGTTAGCGTTATGTCAAAATGCATGTTTTGATGGATGTTGTACGTGGGAAAATAAATTTCTGTTTGTAAAATTTGTGTTCTACATTAATTTGTGGCCTACATTGATACGATAATGTCAAGCATGATTAGTAACACACAAAACCTTTCTTATTGTTATTTGTGCATGAAAGAGAATTCATCATTTGGGCGCTTTGGGAAATCGCCCAAACATAGTTTCTATTTCCCCCTATTCATGCCTAATATAGCTGTTGATATCATACGGGTATCATACTATTTCAAGCATAAAACAGAGCCTTTTTTCAAACTGCACTTCCGCTTTTAAAATGCATAAATTGGTATAAATCATGAAATGATCATTGGGATATTTTCAACTTTGTATATATTTATAATAATAAATATGTAGGTTAAATAACAAGTGTATCACTGTCCTAGGGAGCGTCTCTCGGATGGTGACGATAAAGGGCAGCCCCAGACGTAAATAGTAATTGATTGGTCGCATCTTTAAAAGTAAAATAACCAACCTGTCCCATATATGTATATCATATCCGTGCGTAGATTTTGCCTATATATACGGGAAGCTGATGGACAATATTACAATGCATTTAGGAGTCAGAATCTTGTAGGTTAGATAAAGGGGTTCTAAACAAAATTGTTGTGCATCGGCCATCGGGATGTCGAAGTTTATTTCCGAGGACTGTGAGGACATTATTTTCTCAAAATTTGTACCGTCTTTACAATCTCAATTGACTGTGC
This sequence comes from Echinarachnius parma, assembly GCA_037951105.1. Lineage (NCBI taxonomy): Eukaryota > Metazoa > Echinodermata > Echinoidea > Clypeasteroida > Echinarachniidae > Echinarachnius > Echinarachnius parma. The sequence goes on along the minus strand of JBAMJV010004136.1, from coordinate 346,775 downwards.
AGTAGTTTCCCCGTGCATCAACTATTCTCATACCCACTTATACAAGTAGACTGTAAACAGAACGCAACCGGCACAATTTGAAGAGGTGCGAATAGCTGTACTTTGCACGCTTGTCCACGTTAGATTGCCCCCCAAATGACCACTCAACAATGAATCGTATTAATCTGCAAATAAGACCCACTCGCGTGCCATGGCTATACTGTGCAAAGCAAACGTACATGCCTTTATTATGTACCGTGCCCGTTCCTCCCAGACCGTCTATTTGGCGTACCAGTGGCGAAAGTCCTGCTGGGCTGCTAATCCTCTTTTCGTATGAATTACCCACCAAAATATGTTTAGAAACTATCCAGTTAGTCATTTATGTCGTTGTTGTTGTGTTTTTTCCCCTTGTTTTTTTTCTTGGGGGGGGGGGGGGGGGATTGGCCGAATAATAACATTTTTCGAGAGCTTATGCCTTCTTGTAAATTAGCACTTTTACATGATCTTCCTAGACATTATGATAAGACAAGCCTTATTTGTTTTTTTTTGTTTTTTTTAGAGGAAAACACAATGCATTCTCGTAAAATGTGATTATGTCTTCCTATCATAAGAATTTTTTTTTTTTTTTATGTTCGAGAGGAACACAACATGCCATCTCGTAAATTTGCACTTCAACATGATCACAATATTCCTCTCGTAAGAATTGACAATTTTTCTCTCGAAAGGAACATAATTTAAATTATACAGTCACCTTCTCGTTAATGTGCATATTTACTCGATTAGAAGAGCTAATTTTTTTGTGGGGGGGGGGGGGTTTCTTGAGAGGAACAGTTTACACATTTTCGTATGCAAACATGTGCACTTTAGCATGGTTATATCGCACTATACTAAACAACGCACCGTGTGTTTTTTAAAGAGGAACAATCAATGCCTTCTCGTAAATTCACACTTTTACTTGACTATGTCTTCCTAGTATCATAAAAGAAGAGCCTATCATTGTGTGGGTTATTTTTTTCAAGAGGAACACAGTTTATGCCTTATCGCAAATTTGCACTTTCCCTGGGTATAATATCCGCCCTATTTAGCCTTTATTACACGCGTCTGGCGGACTCTAGGGAATACAATAATCACATTAATTCCATAGGGTAAAAGGGCCTTCATTTGATTTAGTGGCGTACGTATTAACCGGGTCAAACCATAGCACACAGTGTATAATGTGTGTGTGTGTATGTGGGTGCGTGCGTATGTGCGTTTTTGTATGTATATTTGATATGTGCGTATAGGGCGAGTGTGTGTGTGTGTGTGTGTGTGTGTGTGTGTGTGTGTGTGTGTGTGTGTGTGTGTGTGTGTGTGTGTGTGTGTGTGTGTGCGTGTGTGTGTGTGTGTGTGTTAGGAAAATGGGAAAATTAGGACTACATTTACAAAAATGGGAAACGGTAAAATTAGAATAAGATTGAAAGAATGAACTCTTCATACGCGATGTTTCTCCCGTGAGCTTGTAAAAAAAAAAGTATTTAAAAAGTATCGATTTAAATATGTATTTTGTAAGCATTATTTTTAAATGAATGTGAGCAGATTTCCGGGCCAGGGGGGGGGGGGGGGGGAGGGCGAGTGTGTAGGGGGTGGGGAAGGGGGGATGAGAGAAGTAGCGTGTCTTACTTCTTTATATTTTTTGTTAAATCTCCATTGTGTTTAATTTTTTGAATTACACTTGATTTGTACACTTGAGATGTAAACTTGTTTTATTTAAAATTGTAAATATTCAATTGTAAATGTTATGTTAATAATTTGGAGAAATACAAAATCACTTTAAAAAAAAAGTGTGTGTGTGTGTGTGTATGTGTGTGTGTACGTGTACGTATGTTGCAAATTAATATTATCAATATCATGTACTCATCATTGTTCTACAATTTCTACATGTATATGTTATGAATATGAATTGAATACAGAGATATATGAATAGATATCAAGTACTTTAATTCCCTTATCATGGCGTGGGAGGGGTGGGGGCAAGAAACCATACAGGGAAAATTGGGTAGTGTGGTCTTATGTACTTCTTTACCATCAACGACTTTCAACACTAAACTAATGTTTATTTTTGAAGGAGAGGGAGGGGGCAGGTGCCCACGTATCTACGCCAATTGAGGGAGAGGGTGTGGGGGAGGGGGGGGGGGGGGGGCAAGTATATCACCACAAAGAGGGTCAAATGACCACCTTAATTGCCCTGGCCACATATAAGATACGTTGTTGATATGATTAACTGGTAACTACTATACTGTAGTACATTATTCAGTGTGTGCCTACGGCAAAACGATACAAATACAATACAAACCTAAGGAGACTATTTGTGAATAAATACAGAAATACACGAGGAGTGCCCCCCCCCCCCACTAAAAAATGAGTTTCGTCACTGGCATCCCCCTTCTTATAATGGCCCTGCAACCCAACTGCATGTTGACTTCCGTGTATCAGTATTAGTGTACACATCAACATTCTGGAAAGATTTTGTTTAACATGAAGAAAAATAATTGATAAAATGTTTGAAAATATACAAAACATATTTAGGTCAAACTGTTCACAAATAGTTGATGTTCACTAATAAAGCTAAACAGAAGTCAACATGCATTTGGTTTGCAGAAAGAACAGGATGTTCAAATGTATCAAAACTGAACGTTAAAAAGTTTGTTGACCTATAGGCGGAGGGCCAAAGTCGAAAAAGTGGCTTCCTTAAGGACTTAGGTTGCCAGATCTCCACAACAAGTTTAAACCAATTTTATGTGCAAGTATTTTTAATAAGACAAATTAATTCAGAGGTCTACCTCAAAAAATTTGTTGCGAACACCTCCAAATCCAAGATGGCGTCCAAAGAAGTAGCCGTTTTGACTTACTATAGATAACTGGCGAGATTTCCCAAACGACACCAACAATTAGCATGATTTTGCAACCATATTAAAGACAATAACATTTCCTATAATCTGATACCAAATTTCATGGGTTTCAGGATATGTAACACGGTCATTTTTAGTCCCAAACTCAAATTTTAGGCATTTTCCCGCAAAATATGAAATTATTGATTTACATAATTCGGCATAAATCAATAATTGCATTAGGCGTTGAATTATCAGAAAATCAGAAAACTGCCCAGTTATATCAACAATACTCTGTGAAAATTTCAAGTGTGTACCGTATCTGAACAAAAAGTTATGATAACTGGAAGTCAGCATTTGATATCGACAAATACAGCAATTTTGTACGATTTCGAATGCTATACAGGGTGCCCCAATAAATGTAATTCTTGTTTACGGACTTTATTCAAGAAATGCTCCTAAATAATGACATGTTGTTTATACCTGTTTTCAAAAAAACCTTCAGTGTCCTTCTTTTATGTCATGAATATGCCGCCATCGGTTTGCAATACACGAAAATAGTGTATTGGTAATTTCACTGCAATAATACATCCATTATACAAAGTGTACTATTTAGTGCAATATTCGAATGAGAGGCGCGCGTCCTTCACAGTTGGACCGACCATAATTATCTGGATAATTATGTTTTTAAAATGATTATTATTTGGAACACCACAGTTAGCTAGACTTGTTCAGGGTTCGAAGAAAACTTTGAATAGGCTATTATGTTTATTGTACAATACCTTTTTGTACCACCTTGTACATTTGTAACCATAGTAACAACAACAATAGAAATACAATAAATCATATATCTGGCTACTACAAGCCGCATTATGCACACTAATTTTCGCGTGAACATGAAGGAAAACACATCACATGTAAAATGACACCGTTAACCTGCTAATTTTAAGTTTTTAAAAGAAATATTTGGTGATTTTGTATATTTCTGTCCATAATCGGCTGTTGTTACCATGGTTACACGAGTACAGTGTAGTGCACAAAAAATAAACATTCGGCTTGCTGAGGCTTTTCGGTGGTGTACATATTGGTTTAGCAATTGAGTTTGTTTCGTTTTGATACTAAGTCAGCCAATTTGTATAGACCTTTATGGTCTCCAGATACATGTAATAAGATATGAAGGGCATGAACGGTGCGTGCCTTGCGATCACGATGGTGTTCGAATCTATACGCTCTGCACATATTATGTCCCGCATATTATGTACTTCAGTAAAACACTTACTCAAGATAATGAACATGATCTTGACAATGTTTTAAACACATCATGGGCACCCAGTATGATTCGAATTCGCAATATGCACAGCAGGCGCGTCAGTATGCAGCTGACTGGAATGCTCCTTGTGGAGTGGAATTAAGTTCATTATTAGCGCATGATTTATGATAAACATGATAAATGCAGTTAAATAAATACAAGACAGACACGACATCTACGCGGATTGCAAAATGATGGTGGAATATTCATCATATTACAGGAAATGGTGGTTTTGTTGATATTTCGTAACTGGAATTGAAGGTATCCCGAGATTGACGCAATCATTTGGTATACAAATCCTATAATCAAGATTACACATTTTTGAGACACCCTGTACAGCATGAGAAATCATGCAAAACTACCCGTTTTGTCGATATCAAATGCTGACTTCCAAGTACTATAACTTTGTGTTCAGATACGGTACACACTTGAATTTTTCACAGAGTATTGTTGATATAATTGGACAGTTTTCTGAAAAGTATTAATTCAACTGCTAATGCAATTATTGATTTATGCGTAATTATGTAAATCAATAATTTCATATTGTTGGGAAAAAATGCCTAAAATTTGAGTTTTGGGCTAAAAATGACCGTGTTAACTATCTTGAACCCCATAGTGTTTGTTATCAGATTATAGGAAATTATATTGTCTTTAATATGGTTGCAAAATAATGCTGATTTGAGGTGTCGTTTGGGAAATCTCGCCAATTATATATAGCAAGACAAAACAATTGCTTTGTTGGCCGCCATCTTGGATTTGGAGGTGTTCGCAACAAAATGTTTGAGGTAGACCTCTGAATTATGTTGTCTCATTAAAAATACTGCAATTAAAATCGGTCTAAACTTGTTGTGGAGATCTGGCAACCTAAAGTCACTTTTTTCGACTTTGGCCCTCCGCCTATAATACAAAAATATTGATGTTGCCATGGTAATACTTTGAGGTCATGTCGGGGGCCCTCAATGTGTGATCATTTTTATTGTTGTATGAAGATATTTCAAATTCAATGTCTAATTTACGCTTAACACCTATCAATGAGAACTAAAACCGAAACTGAAACAAAAATGTGCAACTTCACGTTGGATTGGCATTCATTTTTAATAATACTCAACGGGCTTATTGGAGACCAACGTGAATTCAGTGAAAACAAAAATCAAAATGTTAAAGATTTTCTAATTTGAAATATGGGGGTTAAATTGTCATTGTTGTTCATCAGATTATTCCTAATTGATTCACCAATCGATTATGAGCATTCAAACTTAAATGAGTTTTCGGGAGAAGCAACTTTATGTTGTCTTGATATTGGAGACCAACGTGAACTGATCGATACAAATAAATGTTTAACACAAATTTCAATTTGAAATAAGGGGCAATGTGTTCAAGTTTGTTTGTTAAAATAATACTATGTTCCTCTATTCACCAATCAACCAGCATTATAAGTTACAGGAGTATCGGCAACTTTATGTTGTATTTGAATTGTTAATATCGAACAGGCTTAATGTTCGAGACCAACGTGAACAGACTGAAACACGTTTTGAAACCTGTGGAGGCTAAATTGTCAGTATTGTGTATCAAATTAATCCTTGATTCACCAACCAATCAATGAGAATTAAAGGGATAGTTGAGTTTTGGTATCGAGGGCACTACACAAAATAATTTGTTGGTGAGATTAATGAAAAATGAAAAATGAAACAAATGAGTGTCAAATTTGAAAGAGCATACAATTTTAATGACAGAATGAACTTTATTTGATCAAAAGCGGTTCGGAAATGGCTGAAATATCCATAAACATAACCATAAATGTGTACAAAAATGTAACCAGCCGTTAAAAGGATAGTTGAGTTTTGGTAAAGAGAGTACATTTTTGGTCAAACTGAATTTTAGTTACCAAAACTTGCACCATTCCATTACAAACTAATAGTTATAACTCTACCATGCTCTAAAGAAAAATACAAAATCACAAATGACTAAATAAAAAGCCTATTATCATTAAAAAAAAGAACCGTTAAAACTCAAAAGGGCGCTCTCTAAACACTCATCGGTTTCAACAATATTAAATAAAATAGTGTGCATGGGTGTGCATGTGATGTTTTGTTGAAATAGTGATTAGATAGAGAGATACTCAACACCTATTTAAAAACCTATTTTATAAATTTTTGAAAAGAGGAAACATTAAAAAAAACTGCTGGTTCAGAATTATCGAATAATTGTGGGGCCCCACAATTATTACAAATGGTTATGTTTATGGATATTTCAGCCATTTCTGGACCGATTTTGATCAAATAAAGTTTATTCTGTCATTGAAACTGTATGCTCTTTCGAAATTGACACTCAGTTTTTCATTATCTCACAAAAAAATTATTTTGTGTAGCGCCCTCTATACCAAAATTCAACTATCTTTTTTTAATTTTTTTTTATGATTCCTCTTTTCAAAAATGTACAAAAGAGGTTTTTAAATAGTTGTTGATTATCTCTCTATCTAATCACTATTTCAACAAAACATCACATGCATGCACCAATTAGTTTTTTAGAGAGCGCCATCTTGAGTTTTAACGGTTCCTTTTGAATGATAACAGGCTTTCTTTATTTACTTAGTCATTTATAATTGTGTATTCATTTCGAGCATGGTGGAGTTACTATTAGTTTGTAATGTTTTGCAGGTTGTGCAGGTTTTGGTTATTAACCTTCAGTTTGACCAAAACTGTACTCTCTTTACCAAAACTCAATTATCCCTTTAAATCTTACAAAAGGATCGGTCAATTTATGGTGTCTTGGTATATTTAATAACCTACGGGCTTGTTGCAGACCAACGTGAACTGATCGAAAAAAAAAAAGAAAAAAGAAAAACAAAACGTTTTAACGAAATTTTAATTCGAAAATAAGGGGTAATGTTTTCCCGATTGTTTATTAAATGATACGTTCCTTGATTCCACAATCGATATGCATTAAAACTCAAAGGAAACAAATGCGTACTTCCGCTTGACTTGGTATTAGTAGTATACATGACGGGCCTGTAAGAGACAACGTGAACTGACACAAAAACAAATTATATGGGGGCTACATTGTCATTGTTATTCAAATTATGATTTGACTCCCCAATCGATAAGCATGAATGTTGTCTTGACAACGTGAACTGAATTTGTTGATGGTTTGAATCCTGATTTACCAATCGATGACCATTCAAACTTGAAGGCGTATTGGCAACCATGTTAGAATACCACACGGGCTTGTAGGGAGACCAACGTAAACTGAATTTAACAAACAAATTGTTAAGAAATTTCATTTGAAATATGGGGCTACGTTTGTATTTTTGTTTATAAAATTATGTTCCTTGATTCACCAATTGATGAAAGAAAAATCGGTAACTTGGTTGTTTTGGTTTGGTTATCCCCCCAACGGACCTGTTGGAGACCAACATGAACTGAAAATGCAAATAAAGGTGTTTTTTAAAAAAGAAATTGTAATGTTAAATTATACGGGGGTTACGCCATCATTCATGATCATTATAGTTCTTGATTCCACCACTCAATGATGAATTAAAATTGAAATTAATTGAAGTAGGAACCTCATGTTGGTTTGGCAATACTCCGCCGGCGTGTTGGAGATCCAACCGTAAATGAAATTAAGTAACATTGATATTAAATTTATGCATTTTTGTTTGAAACCCAGTACGATCTTTTTATATTTCGTTTCTTTGTCTCTTTTTTCTCTATAGCGGATAGGGACATGCAACGATATATGTGTCATGCGCTTCATTAAAGTTGCTTTAGTATTAATATTATTAATGAAAACTGGAACATGATGACTAAATACATTCACATGTATAATTATAAGTTACGTGATACATATCAACGACAATTAAAAGTGACAGTAACATTAGGAACCTAATGTTGGCTTGGCAATACTCCACGAGCTTGTTCGAGATCAACATCAATGACAACTGGAACATGAGGATTGCATTATGCATATGTATGTATGTATGCATGTATGCGTATGTATTTGTTTATGTTTGTATGTATTTATTTGTGATTTTATGTATGAATGTGTGTGTGTGGGTGTATGTATGCATATGTCTGTATGTGTCCATATATGTGTGTACATGTATGCACATACGTATGTGTGTTTCTGTATGTATGGATGTATGAATGGATGTATGTACGTACGTGTGTGTATGTATGAAGTATGACATTGTATTGCAATTTTTGACTGTAGAATGCTCAACAGCCTATAGATAAGCAGGAGCCGCATAAAAGACTATTTGATGTATTTATATGTGTGTAAGACATGTGGTGACAGACCAATCAATAATAATTACAATGAGTGAAAGTACAGCCATGCGTGTCAGTCAACCATAATGTGATAAACGTGTTTGTAAAAATGATTGTAGTACCCACCTCGTGTTGGCTGCGCACTCTGCGGGCTTGTTGGCGACCGACACCAGCTGCCAGGATCGATGGCCACCACCTGCCGACGAGCTCCACACGAACCAGATCGTAGCCACGGTCGCCAGCGACCAGAAGAACATTAGCTTCGACTTTCTCGTGGCCTTGGGTGCCTCCGACATATCTGATGCAATCTCCCCGAAAAATAAATAAATAAAGAGCGAGCACAGTCGCAGATTTCGAGTCCCTCTCGGCGAGTTCGAATCTTTAGCTTCCCCCGTTTAAAATAGGAGTATTTTTTTGTTTAACACAGTGTATCTCCTTAGTATACACTAGTAACTAGTCTATAGTTTACCCCCTTTTGAGACGAAATCATCCTCCAATATATCATGAAGGTATGAAGGCACAATATTCCTTTTAGTGAGCGGCAGAATCTGTTAGCGGAGCAAGAGCCTTTTTCCTTTCGAGCATCAATATATTCCCTTGATAACATCCTTGAACAACTAAAGCTGCTCCCCAAAGTGACTTAGATGGGACGATCAGCAGTATAAAATGCAGTATTCACAAGCACACACAGTCGGGCAAATATATAGTTGATGCACTGAAAATCTCCATGCTAAGCGAGGCAAAGCCAAGGAAGGAATGAATGAATGCGGAGCGGAGACACACAGCTCGGGGATTCCTTCCTCCTTCCTCCTACATCACTGATCCCAAATGATGATGATGAGCATCTCCCCCCACTGCCGAATCGGAGGGCATCCCACTGACACTGAAAGATGCGGTGAGATGAGATGCGATGCGGCGGATCGGCGAGTGAGGATGCTAGCTTTCCACCCTTGGCCCCTCACTCATTTCCTCCTTGTCCGCCAACACCCCTCGCACGTCGTGGGGAGAGTTAGCAAGTCAGCGGGAGAACGAACGACGCGTATAAAGAATAGTATTCCTTTGTAAAAGATCCTCGAAGAAACGCCGCGTGTGTATATATTCCAAAACTGCTCCTCGATCGCATCGGCGGGAAATCTGGAGAGATGATTTAATAATCAAAGGACAACAAAACAAAATGCGTGAGAGGGTGAGATATAACTCATAGAAGGGTAGAGAGAGAGAGGGGGAGAGAGGATGGGAGGGAGATGAGAGTACTAGAGGTCTTGTCATCTACCCGTCCCGCAAACCGAATGTCAAAACATGCCTGCGCGGCGCTAACAAGCTAAGGACACGGAGGAGACGGACGTACGGGTAACATTGTGTATAGCAGGAGAGTAGAGGAAAGAAATCACGGCATGCAGGACACGAAGCTAACTCGAAATCGTTGGCGACTCGCCATGCATGTCCCGGAAGAGCGTGTTCCAATATGTTTCGCCAGTGTCATCATCATCATCATCGACTTGCATTTGGGACACGGGTGCATGAACAGGGATCGGGGAGAGGGAAGAGGGAAGAAAGAGAGGAAAATGATATGAGAAGGAGAGAGGGGGGAAGAGAGCAGGGAGGCGTGTGTGAAGTTATGTATGTGTGTCCCAGGATTTGTACAGTCATGTGCATTTATTATAGCGCTCGTGCCGTGTATAGTATTTCAACTATAGCGCAGTTGGCATAAGTCATAGGAAACACGTGCCATCGTGCAGTTCCATTCACTTCACTTGTGAGTTGACAGCAGACACACCCACCACCAACCTGTGAAAGCAAAATAAACAACAACATATTCATCCTAAGGATCTAAATTTATCCCACAAAGACATGTACATCTGTTTCATCTACGTATTACTATTATTATTTCACTCACCCAAATGACAATAATAATAGAAAAGGTGAGAGCATATAAGATAGGGGAAGTAATGTCCCAGTCACACAATACGCGTAAAGCCTTCTTGTAAGAGCCACGTATTGGCTTTTTGACGGAATGTAATGAAACGAGACTATTCGGTGGCTATTAATATGTGGCAATACGTGAATATACGTGGCACTGCGTGGCAGCAATTGGGTTTCGCACCACTTACGGGAAGGCAGAGCAATTATTATTTTAAAAATTCCCGTACGTGGCACGAAAACACAGTTCGGCCACGTATTGTCACGTATCGCTACATAATATATAGGCCTACTGCCACATAATAGCCACGAAATTGCCACCGATTAACCCCGTGTCATTGCATTCCTCCAAAATGCCAATACGTGGCTCTCACGGGAAGGCTTTACGGGTATGTGAGACTGGGACATAAGAGTGGGAGAGTGACGGTGCGAGATAAGATATGTTTGTGTTCATCACCTACTTTGTGGGCATTTCGGGGGCGAAATAGATTGAATACACAAACAAAACAATGTAATACTCGTAATGAAATCATCCTTTGACCTGGCCGGTTTCCAAACTCGTGTATCATGCATTATTACAATCAAATTTGTATATGCCTATATACCATCTACCTTGTGTCACTACAGATTGTATGATAAACTTGCACCAGACCTCCCAGGCTGTATTATTTATTCGTTGGCATACAATTTTCATTGTCCCTTTAATAATAAACGTCCTGTAATGTTAATGTTCACTTCATTTAAACGATAATTTTGATAAATCATGTAAATAATACTTGTAGGCATAAGCTAAATGTTTCAGAGATACCTGTAATCAATTAGAAAAAAAAATTGTACCAACATATTGCAATTGCCATGTTGATAATGACTTGACTTACATGATGGTTTCTATTATACAATGCACTTGCCATGCCTTCTAATGAAATGTATTTTTTAAAATAACAATATCATGTATTGTTTCATTCCAACGTAATTCACACGAGAGAACTCACTTTCTATTTTAGTTTTGACAAAGCTCCGAGTAATCATTTTGATTAATTTCAATCATCATCACTGAAAAGGCAAATTTCAATAAATTTACTTCCGATGAATTTGAATGAAAATGATTTTTAACTAACTCTGTATAAAATAGTTGTAAAGTACAATTCATGACTGGGGACGTCCTGGCTCTATGAAATTATATATTTTTCTAACTCAAACTTCATGTAGAATTGTCTAAGTTAATTCTACAGAGTATATATCAGAGCCCCGTTATGCTAGGTTTACACTATGTCCCCGGCGGCCACGGCAGCCCCGTTTCAGGCCACCGTGGACAAAACGGGATGGACGTGAGACAACGCGGGGGGACGGAATGGGCAAACGTGACTGCCGTGTATGCCTGGCCAGATTTTTAAACTGTCAACAAATTTGCCACGGCAACCTAGCAGGCCGGAGTAAAACGGGGTGAACGCAACAAAACGTGACAGGCCGTAACAAAACTTGGAGGCTGTCCGTAGGACGACGGGAATACATTCCCCGACATCTCACGGTTCTTTCCCGTTCTACTACGGACAGCCTCCAAGTTTTGTTACGGCCTATTACGTACTGTCACGTCGTCTTTGTTGCGTTCACCCCGTTCTACTTTGGCCTGCTAGGCTTCTAATCCGCACCGTGACTGCCGTGGCAAATTTTTTGACAGTTTAAAAATCTGGCCCGGCATCCACGGCAATCGCGGCAATTGTCTCATGTCCATCCCGTTTTGTCCACGGTGGCCTAAAACGGGGCTGCCGTGGCGCCAGGAATATGGTGTAAACGCACCATCAGTGGGGGGATGGGGCTCTTACCCCCACGGCCCGTCACGGATACCGTGGTAGACCGTGAGAAAACTTGGCAAGACCTAACACAACTTGAATACAGAGGACAAATTTGTCAAAATTTCACGGCGCGCTACGTTTTGGGCAAACGGGGCTGCCGTGGCCGCCGGGGACATAGTGTAAACCTAGCATTACAGAAACAGTTGCAATCGATTGTAAAGTTACAAATTGCAAATCAGAAGGTATATGATCCGAACTGCCACATCTGCAAATTGAATTTAACTCTTGATCGTTGATGATAGGACAAAACTATATTTCGTATTCCTACACGTGGATACGTGGTTTTATTTGGATTTACTGTCATACGAAACAAACAAACAAACAAGCAAACAAACAAACAAATTTGGGTGTATGGACGTAAAGCAGTAATGTTTACTTGCACCCCCTGACTGTTCTATTGTTTATGCCTGCCCTAGGTCACAAAATGCTCCGGGCGCCATATGATTTTTTACCTACGGCGGATTTTCTACGATTTCGTGGAGTTGGGATTTTGGGAGTTCAAGCAAATTAACTCGCACGGCTCCCGTACTTACAATCTGAGCGCTCGTACGGACGCCTTACGGGACCCGTACGGGCATCGCAAGATGACCTAAGCATTAGAGGGGATGATCCTTCCAGTGTTTTTTTTTTTTTTCGACATGAAATGTATTTACACTTGAAGCAATAACAGCAGCCTTTGGCAACCAATTCCAGTTATTCATACTTCTCATAGAAAATGAATTTTGCCTTGTAAAGTTGTTCTACATATATTTTCTGTATTTTTCTAAATAATGAAATCCCATCTCTCCTCTGAATAATAAACTAGAAATTGGATACATATAACATGTATAAAGCACTGACAGCTGAATGCGTTACGTTTACCATGATTAGTGTCTTGATTACGCTATACTTATAATATTATTAACTGAATATAACATATGCCCGACAATAGTTATGTTTTACGTTTCACTAAATTGCATTGTTCGTTATCAGAGCGGTTTGTTTGCAATTATAAACAACACCAATATTGGTATCATGCATGTAGGTTAACTTAAACCGTTTAAGTTATAATTAAAAACTCAGTTATAATTCAATGATGATTGAATGGTAGAAAAATACAAACGGTTAAGTTACAGGGCTGTTTTCATTTTAAAAACAGTCTTTAACACAGGAGGGCGCCCTCCAGACACATCAAGTTTCAACACTAGTTTAATAAAAAATTAAAATGTAAATGTGATGTTTGGTTAACATAATGATTTAATAGAGAGATCATCAAAAATAATTGGGGGTATATTTTTAAAAATGTGTAGGATTTTAATATTTTCTTAAATTATTGTTGATCCCTAACATATTTTATTCCAATTGGATATACTCATTTTGATAAAACAAATTTTATCCTGTCTTTAAAATTGTGTGCTCTTTCACATTTTACACTTAGTTGTTCATAACCTCGCAATTATTTCTCAAAGCGCCCTCTAAACCAAAATGTAGCTATCCCTTTAAAAGAGGGACTGGCATGTATAATACGGTAATACATGTACCGTGGAATCCCATTATAACGAAAAAACTTATATCAGGGTTATCAGGGGGGGGGGGGGGGGGTGGGCTTGGCACTTTTCCCATTAGGTCAGTATACGCATGGTCTACACATTGGAGACGTGAGAAATATACCTAAATATAACATGTGATTATGATTATAAAATAACCTCTTCTTATCATTCTAATATAAACCATGATTAACGACGGCAGCGTATGGAGTGCGTTTAATTAGATGGTAATTATGTCAACAGACTCATACAGACAATACCATAATGTTGTGTGTCGCAGGCAATGCATGGACAATGCATGGCTGGCGTACTTTTGTTGACACGTAAACACATGCATTGTCAAAGTACTCTGCGTGACCTGGAAATTGTGTGTGTATGGTCCTCGATCGTATGACCATTATTTTGCATTATTTTTTAAAGGGAATGTGGGTCAACCGACCTTTAGTTTGCCTGCAAACTGCATGCATATTATAACGGCTGAGGCCACCAAATATTCAAAATGAGCCTTTAGACATAATGTTAACTTGTCTGGCATTGTAATCCTCCTGAAGTAATTTTTTTTTTCAGAGCAGGTTCCAATTACAAACTAATCTAATTCTCAAGGGCGGGGAACGAAGTTTTAATTTTGCTGGCACTAATTATTGTAATAGTTTGCCAGTAGAATTGAGGTTGTTAGCTCCCACAGTAGAAATATTTAACAGAAATTTAAAGACATTATATATTTATATATATATATTTGTTACTGTAGATTGGAGAAGTTGTAAAGCACAATGAACAGTTAGTAATTGAAAATGCGCTATACAATAGGTAATGATTATTACGTGTTGTTTTCATTGTAAGCTAGAGACTGAATCAGATAAATAGTCCGTGAAAGTTGTAGCAAAATTGGCCAAGAAATAAGAAAGCAATGAAGATAACAATTATTGTAATAACAATATCATATCCATTTATAAACATCTGTGGTCATATAAAAACATGTTTTAAAGTGAGGCCTGTAAAGTGTCAGATATTGCCCAAAATGACATTTGAGACTTCAATCCTGTTCCAAAATCATTGTAAGATATGTTCGAATGATGTGTGAAAGTTTCATTGAAAAAGAACACTGCTTTCCTAGTTTTAAAAAAAATCAAAAATATGCGTCAGCTTTTACAACGGACATTTATGAGGTTTATGACCGTTTGTTAACGCTTTTGAGCTGAATGATAGATATCGTCATACTAAAGGAGCATTTGAAAAAATCTAACCCTTTTTTATTCTTCTCTTACCATAAGCTAAACAACACGGTATACAGAAGAGAAACGAGGAAGCTCCAAGTAATTTTCGTTAAGACACTTTACAGGTCTCACTGGGAAAACTGACACGAAATATTTATTAATTAAAACATAATAGAGAAACTGACCACAAATGTATAAAATCAATGAGCAAAAAAAAATGGGATCCCGGAGGAATCCCACGCAGTAAAGCCCCTTGACTTGCAGGGGTGGAGGAATCCCATTGTTTGTTGTTGCTCATTTCATTTACGAAATATTTATAATAAAAATGAAAATTGGGCTTCCCAGGGAATCGAACTCATTTGGGATAATGTTTTTTTTTCTTTTTCAATCAAGGGATGCGTTTGAATAAGGATTGTCAGTCGCTGAAACATGAACGTATTTCAGGATACTTTCACTGCATACAGTTTAGCACTTAAACGTATTTCGAAATGTTGATTCTGGTCTAGAGACGAGGCTAGTTAAACACACCATAGGAAGGACAGGTTAGTCAAAGCAGTATCAAGAGGATACATCTACATAATATAATTTAATAGTGATTGAAAATCTTACCTTGAAATTCACAGAAAAATCACACGTGCAAATTGTGCATGTGCGACGTCTCCTTGTCCAGTAGTATGTTCCTCATATATACACGTAAATAAAGCAAACATATTATAATGCTGAATTTAGTCACAACTTGGACAGTCTCCCGTAGCTTACTTAGTCCGTGTAGTATCACTTTCAAAGTCGATTGGCCTACAAACATCTACCTGCATGTGGAAACCAACCAATTTGAATATAACAAGTAACCTGCTGTTTTACAGTACATTACACTGAATATAATCATGGAATTATCCCAAATCCCTGATATAATTATCCACTATGAGGTAAGGGTTCCAACTTCCAACACCGGCTGATGAACAATGTTTAATGGTTAATCGTTTAACACCATACAAAGTCCGCAATGTAAAGTCCAGCGGCGGGTCAGCAAACTTTTCACTATAATATACTACCGTAGTATATACATTGTGTCTTTCCGGTCAGTATAGTGAGTCAGCCGTGTCGGTAGAGAAGTCATTACGCAACTGCTATCGGAGTGAAAGGGGGAACAATAATTACACTGACCACTGATGAATAGCTCATTTTAAACGAGAAATGTATGCAACTTAATACCGTTAATCCTGCTACTATATGCGATTGAGTGCATGGTTCTTGGTGTAGATCCAAAGGAGAAAACGTGTATGAAAAAAAAACAGTCCTTCTACTTCCTCAAAAGCAATAACGGTGAAAGACTGACCCCTCTCTCCAATAATAATATAAAAACAGACGACAAAATTATTTCCCTGTTTGTTTGCTTGCTTGTTGATTCGTTGGTTTGTTCGCTGGAGAATATCCAATTATGTCAGCAGAGACGAGTTTGTCCCTTTAATTATACCTCCGTAAAAAAAAACAGAATACTAAATTATTTTGCTGATTGTTGTTTGTATGTTTGTTTGTTTATAGTTGGTTGGTTCGTTTGCTCGCTGGTCAGGTGTGTTAGCAAAGACGAGTGTGTCCCTTTAATGGTGTAACCGTTAATGTTTAATAGCAGTCAACGACCTTAGTTTGATGTTAGTTGGTTCGTTCTTTTATCAGGTATAATATGACGAGTGTTTCCCTTTAACGGTGTCACGGGCTGTCTCGTAATTTGTATGTCAATTCAAACAAATTGCCTTGTCAGTTGTCACACATGTATTTTACATACTTTAAATGTCACCAACCGCGCCATGTCATGACCTTGCACCTGATATAATACGTCTCGGGATGTTGTGAATGCAAAATGGTGGACGTATATTAATGCTATTATGTGTTGGCGTCACTTCTGAAATGTGCAAGAGTAGAACTAGTGGCAAAGTATCAAAAGTTGGCAATATTATGGTCAGCACTCGCCACCGTCATGTCAACCTAAGTCGACTCTTTGCATTCTGAAATATGTAAGAGTAGAACTAGAGGCAATGTATCAAAAGTTGGCAATATTATGGTCAGCACTCGCCACCGTCATGTCAACTTAAGTCGACTCTATGCTTAACTCGTTCATTCTGAAATATGTAAGAGTAGAACTAGAGGCAATGTATCAAAAGTTGGCAATATTATGGTCAGCACTCGCCACCGTCATGTCAACTTCAGTCGACTCTTTGTGGCTTTACTCGTTGCGCGCATAGCTTTATTATCAAGACTCAAGACTGATCATCAATGTTTTAAAAAGTTGCAGTCTATTCGCGATAGTGATCAGCACTTAAGTTGGCCACTCGCTGATTTAACTCGTTGCGTACAGTAGTGTAATCTAGTCTCTGAACTGGAAATAATGTTATAAATACCAGCAGTGTCTTCGTAAGGGATGTATACATGTTCAGAACTCATCACTCGATGGTTACAATTCAGTGTCCCTGCCGTACCAAGTTAAGTCGACTCTCTTTAGGTCGACATGGTCGAGGTTGCGTGCAGAGGTGTTATCGAGTCTCAAGACTTGTATTTAATGTAAAAACTGGCCACACCGTCCTCGCGAGAATCTATTAATGGTTAACTTAAGTTAACTCCTGGGCCTTGCTTAACTTTATCGGCGTACCAGTTATTCCAAGAAAGTCTTGATATTAAACTCTTGAAAACTCGCAATCCATGTTAGATATCGCCGCAGTGTCTTCGCAATAATTGTATTAATGATCAGAACTCGTAACTCGTAATATCCTTCATCATGATCATGTCAACATTTTTAAAGCCGACTCCTTGCTTTACTCTATCTCTGTGCATTGCAAATTGAAGTCTCAAGTCTGATACAGTAGTTAATGATGGATCATCGTGAGAGCCTCGTGCATGCCGTATACCATGTATACGGTGGATAGAACATGATCATCGCTCTGAAGGACACGCTGAGGACTTTATCCATCTATAATGAGTTATTTAGTAACTCACTATCTCCCTAACTGATGCAATTACCTTGGGAGCTCAAATACTATAAATATATACATGCGGATGTGTCCGTGTGGTGTTTGTGTGTGTGTGCGTGCGTGCATGTGTGTATGTGTGAATGTGTATGAGTGTTTGTGTTTGTTTGTGCGTATATACGTTCGTGCATGTGTGTGATTATATTCCAATCTGTCCAGTAAAAAGCTAGACAATTATAAAGGACACTGAGGAGCGAAGCAAAATTAGAGGAGTAGAGAGTATACGCGTTCGTGACGGCCGTATTGTCCTCAAAACACGATCGATACTGTACAGCCATCGGAAATCGAACTATGCATTTTGTATATATCGTTCGCTTGGCTTCTGTGCGAAAAAAATCTTGAAACACAATAGATGCATTGCTGAGAGGGGTGGGGGCAGCGGTATGGAGTTAAAAGCCATTAATATTTCATACCTAAATGTGCATGCATAATGTGTGTGCGTGTGCGTGCATGTGTGCTGCTATTGTATTTGTCATATTGATTATTGTAATTGTAAATAGTATATTTTGTATCATCCGCATCCAATGATCTAGATGCAGCTGCCATATATGTTTTAGTATTTCCTTTTTTTGTTTTGTTTTTCAGCTGAACATTTTGATTATCAATGACCATCATCGCAGTATTTGTTCATAGTATCTAGTCAATGATTTACTTCTTCAATAATAACAACAAAAACACAAATACATTCTAACCCGTCTTAGTGGCCACCTGTCTCATGATAGGAGCTAACCTTCCTACAGTGGCCACCAAAGTGATCCCCGGCAGAGAAAATAATATGTGTTTATTATGGTCTTATGGAATATGCATGTCTAGACTGAGGTCACCTGTCTACAATGGCCGTTTTTCTTGTGTTCCTTATAGGTGGTCACAATACACATGTTTGATTGTATTTGTGACTAGATCGAGCAAACCTGGCGTTTGGTAGCAGAAATAGAAAAAAATAAGAAGAGTTTGAAAACACGTTTGAGTATAATCTAAAAAAAGAAGATAAAAACATGAGTTGTAAAAATCTGATTATGGCCCGACTAGAGAAGTCTATAAATATAAAAAAAAACACCCATAGAACGCTTTAAGATGAATGCTGAAGCAGTCGCAAAAATTGTGCAGGTCGCTTAAAAGTAGAGTAAATTCAAAATAAGTGTTTTGAAACTTCAGCTCAATCAAACTATCATGCAATAGTATGCAAAAAGCATGCTAGGATTTGATCAGATTTAAGCAGCCTACAATGGTAATCTTTGATAACCTTTTCTTATAATGGCCTTGTCCTACTGCACCGTTTCCCCTTCCGCTTCCTATCCATTTGACATAATTGTGGAAGAGCAGGAAACGAAATGATGCGGACCAAATTCGAAGTTACGAAACGTCATAGAACTTCAAAATTTGCTAGATACCGAGTCCTGACCGTTTCGCCACTTGTGGGTCGGATAGGAAACGGAAGGAAAAACGGTGCAGTGGGGATGCGGGTCGAGCAACCATCGAAACATTACAGAGACTGAAGTTTTTGGTCTAGGATTATAATAAGCCGAACAGTTTTCATAATAAAAGCATGCATGTATACTTCTTCACATGTCTATTCATCGCTTTCTGTACATTGTTACTTTCTATAATACTGCCTTTATACTAGATTTGTTATTGTTCCGACTGTCCAGTATGCGGGCCTTCAAATATACGCACGTGAGTCTCCTTTTTATCCCTGTTCATTCAGGGGCATAATACATCTGCAGAGAATGTAACACAGATTACACAATTACATTGCATGCCTGTCTCTTCTAGACTCCTGTAGTGTATAGGATAGAAAAGTAACGCAAGAAATTTTAAAGTGATCTAAACTTCATAACTTCATAAATTTTGTGTCAAGAAGTGAAATTTGAAACTTCAATTATATACCAATATCATCGTAAGATTCTTCCGAATGACGTGTTAATATTAAATTGTGAACAGAAAAAAGAACACCGCTTACCTTCTAAGCATGCTAAGAGTGAGAAGAAGAAAAAAGTGTACAAATCGATTTAAGATTTTATCTCCTTCTGCCCATTGATATCACTTTAAGGTATACTTGGTCATGTTGTTAACAGCATTAACCTCCATGGTAACGGAAATTGGCAAGACTTAGTAGGATTGAATATTGATCCATTAATTATGTAGAAGTTTCCCCACCTTCAATTTCCTTGTGATTATGTTCTCTACACATTAACTTCAACCAAAATTACTTCGAGCGTTCACATTCATCTAGTAGTACCTTCTTGTTTGACTAAATGGTACCATGAAAATGAAATGAGTTTTTGATTTTTCAAACGTCTCCATCATTATGGAGATATTTATGATTGAATGAAAAGCGTTCGAGGAACGCCTTTCGATTGTACGAATGTCGGTCGGAATCAATCGGCAGTTCGTCGTAGGTGATAACATCTAACAACAGCTTTCACATTTTCAGCGTTTGTTTTTTCTATGTATCACACATCATTCAGAAGAATCTAACAATGATGATATTGGTATAATATGATGATTGAAGTCTCAAATATTAGTTTTTGAAAAAGAACTTATGTGCTGAAAGGATCTGGCAACAGCGTGGCCCCTCGTGGAAACTGAATTTGGCAAAACTTGTTAAAGGGATCTAGTAACATTGTCATATTTGACAAATCTTATCTAGAACTCTAGTGGTTCTCCCATACCTTATTGTACAAATGTTGTATTTGTATTACCCATGGGCGTAGGAGAACGTTTTTCTCAGGGGGGGGGGGGGGGGGGGGCTCAGGTATTTTGCCCTTAAACACAAATCCTTTCCGACTTTTTACCTGACAATCCCCAACAAACAAACAAAAAAGGTCCTCGCCTTTTTCATGCTGTTGTTTGATGATATTGTTTTCGATGGGTTAGTCTAAAAATAACACGATTTTTTTTCTGAATGTGAGACGGTTTTGCCTGAAAATAGTATGATTTTGCCCGAATATGACATGGTTTGCCAGAATGTGACATGGTTTTGCCCGAATATGAAATTGGGTTTGCCAGAATATGGCATGGTTTTGCCCGAATATGGCATGGTTTTGCGCAAATATGGCATAGTTTTGCCCGAATTTCAGTGCCTTTTGCCCGAATATTGCCGTTTGCAAAACTTCAGGGGGCTGCAGCACCCCCCCCCCCCCCCCCCCCCCCGCCTATATATGCCTATTATATTACCAATAGAAGCATGGAACAGGTTTTGGTTTTAAGAATTTCTCTTCAGTTCAAAAAATATTTACGATTGAACTGCTCGGATTTGTAATTATCCACTGGAAAGTTATAACTGTGTACAAAGTCAGCGCAATGATAAGCAATCAATTGACATTGAATGAATTTCCATACATCACTCAGTGGACATTTTAGATCACAGAAATACATAATTTATTATATTTAATTATTTGCAAGTTTTTGCTAGATCCATTTAAGATCCATAAATTATAATGGGAAACTTTATCCAGATTTTAATACTAAATATGACTAAATTTGAAAAGCTTGTTGGAGTACCTTGAGGTAAATTCATTTCCTATTTATTTGTAGCATTTTTATATAACAAACGGAAGTCAATGCATATTCGACATTTTGAAAAACACAAACATAATTTAGTAAAAAGGACAGGAAAATGCATTAACTAAAAAAAAAAGATTTTGATCTGTAATCTTGTTTGTGTTTTGAACGTAATTTCATCACCACTTCATTTTTTTTTGCATTTGTACTGTAATTTTTTACAATATTATTTGAATATAGGATTTTTATTTTGTGATGTATTGTAGTAAGTTTGTACTGATCATGCTGATTGAGATAATCAATACATCATGCATCAATATAATACAATCACATTTGTCAAGACTCAATGACTCATATTGTCCCCACTTTTTGCTCAAATCTTATCTTAGCCAAATCTAATCCGTTTCCCATGATTATTTTGCATGCATAACATTCTAAACAACTCAACTAATAACTTGAATAATTCACCCATTACTAACTAAGGTTTTGTACATGACGACGAAGTAACATAGTTCATGTAGATTTTAAGCTCACCGTACCAGCACGTAACATATAGTGGTGGCGCCATAGAGTTCTCTAATATAGCTACATTCAATTCATTTGAGTGACATCAAGAATAGAGTGGGGTATTTGCCTTTCCAAACTGAGTCGGTGAAAATATATTAGTTTTACTTTTAATAATATTCGTATTATATTTACAGCGAAAAACAATAACAAGTGCGTAAAATAAAATGGCAAAAGTAAGAGAATTCTAATAATCTGAAAATAGACGCCTTTTTCGGTATGTATAATATTAAGGAATATTCCCTAGATTTCCAATGATTGTCGAACTTAAATTATATTATGTTTTTACAAAGACCGTTACTTATATTGGCCCGAATTCTCATCAGTTGCTCAACTTTAGTCCGGGCTTAAAAGATATACCAGCAACCAGTTCAACCATTTCACACCTGAGAAATTTCACTAGCCCACTGATGGTATGACATTGCTACTGGAGATATTTGAATTGTTTCTTTTCTCTCATATCATATGACATCATAAAGATAATCAAAATATCACATGACTGATTGAAGAAAATCTGAAGAAATTTCTTGATCACTGTTGAGATATGAACTGACAAACTTTGGTTGCGTCGTTTTGGGGACACTCTGTACAGTCAAACCTGTCTTATTTGTCAACTTTATAATTATAGCAGCCAACCTGTCTAAATTGCCATCATAAACCTCCCCCTGATCAGGTTGATGAAAAACAATGCAAATGGTATAGTATAAACGTGCTTTATAGATTCTTACATATTCTTGATCGGATCTTCATCTTTATGCCTTTGAGCGTGTGTGTTTTTTTATACAAAGGCCGTGAAAAAGCTTATCTCTCACTTAGCCACATGCTCAAATAATAATTATTAATCTGCTCTGATCTAGAAAATGAGATCTAGTCTTACTCTTAGCCTCACGCTCATAGTTCACTCACAGCTCAGTAACACATCGTAGGCGTACTCAAAGACGTAGATTAGCCCTAGCCTTGGCCTAGGGCTAGGCTAGACTTGACCTAGTCCTACTCCTAGCCTGGGGCAAAGAGTCTAGGCATACCGCCTAGGCTAGCTCTAGCTAGAGTCTAGACCAAGGTCTAGTCTAGGATAGATCTAGTTGTTCAAGACTACACACTGAACTAGATCAACAACTCTGGACCGGCATGGAAGACCTGGGGGTGTTTCACAAAGATCCTAAGTTGGACTTAAAAATTGTGGTAAGCTATTTGTAGCCTTGGAATAGAATAAATTAAAAAGCAAACATGCACGAATTTGAGACTTTTCATAAATTTTACATTAAGATCAAAGGAATAGTTGAGTTTTGGTCAAACTGAATTTTATTAACCAAAACTTGCACCATTACAGTACAAACTAATAGTTATAACTCCACCATGCTCGAAAGGTATAGAAAATTTCAAACGACTAAGTAAAAACCTGGTTATCATTTAAAAATAGCCGTTACAACTCAAGAGGGCGCTCTCTAAAAATTACCAAATTACCAAATAGAGGTATCATCAACAACTATTTAAAAACCTCTTTTGATTTTTTTTTTAAAGAAGTGTATAAGCATTTTATGTATTTTTTTTTAAAGTCAAGATATCGTCTGGCTAGACGATATATAAATTAAATATTTCTAAATCAAATGTTACAACTATGACTGAGCATTCGAAAGGGAATAATTTCAATTTCACATTTTATTCAATGAACTTTCAAATGGAATTTAAACCAACCAATTTAGTGTCATGGGGCATTTCGGGAAGTACCAATAATACTAAAGACTTTAAGTGTACCTTAACTAGTTTAAGAACATGAAATATCCTTGCTAAATAGTCAATAGAAAATATTATGGTTTGAATCAACATGTTAATGCCTTCGGCTTCAGTCACAGTCACACCTGAAAATGGGCCATCCAGATTACCAATGGCTTGCATGGCTTACCCGTGTTACTGTTGCTAATCTAATGTTAGTGTTAATGCAATATTCTAATAACATTATTTGTATTTGTGACAGTCATGATATTGATTGATCATTCATTGACATTCATTGTCACATTGTCTTGATGATTGACATATTGTCTGTCATTACAATGGAGTGGACATCATGATTCATTGACAAACACTCGACACCATCCATCGTTGCGGTTGTACTTGTATTTATAATTTTAAAGTAACGGAAAATGAAAATCAGTCAATCAATAAATCGATCAATCATCAATCAAAACAACTTGCAAGAATGAACTCATCCATAGACCTTTTCATAATATTAATAATCGACTCTTTTTTTAATTTTGACGATTGTCAATTTTATGTTTACAACATATTTTACCATGCATGGGACTACCCAGGAAGATCCCAAACCCAGGCCTATACTCATCGAACCATCGAAAAGGAGCCTATTCTACAAAATATTCAAACTGCAAGTTATTGATGAAATGTGTATACAATAGAGACATTTAATTAAATGTTTTGTTTTACCTTTCTGTTTATCAGAAGTAGTTTCTTGGTCAGCTTCTTCCTCCCTTCTTCCTCGACCTTGTTATTTTTGTATAAATAATCACTTTCGATTAATTGGCAAATGCTATCGATCTTAAGCGCGCGTTGGTATCGATATCGCGATCGTTCGTACGTACGATGATGATTGGTCAAAAGTTTTGGCAAAAAAAATAAATAATTACGACATGAATTGCAAAAAGGCGAATGCTTTATCGAAATGCTTCGACAATGCTTCATTTGCAATTCAAGTACAAAAATACAAATTACTTAGCCTATTTAAGGCAAACGATTTTTAAAGATTAATAATTGTATATATGTTATTTTTCTCTCTGGCTTGCCATGGCATATTTCTACAATATGTGCTGTATAGTGAAATAATTATATTGTTTATATTTCCCGTATTTCAATATAAATGTATGTTCATTCAAATGTGTTCTGCGGTTTTGAGTAAAAATGGGTCTTTTAAAGGGGTAGTACAGTTTTGGTAAGGCTGAACTTTAGTGACCAAAACCTGCACATTAACATTACAAAGTAATATTTATAACCCCACCATGCTCGAAAGGTATACAAAAATACAAACGATTAAGTCAAAAGCCTGTTATTCAAAAAGTGCCATTAAAACACGAGAGGGCGCTCTCTAATAAGGCATTGGTTTCAACAATTTTTCATAAAAAATATGCATGTGATGTTTTGTTGAAATAATGATTAAATAGAGAGATCATCAACAACTATTTAAAAACCGCTTTTGACATTTTTGAAAAAGTGTAAGCATTTTTTTTATTTTTTCAAAAAATCATCGTATTTATTTGAGGCCCAAATAAATACGATCGGATATATTTATTAATATTTCAACCATTTCTAAACCGATTTTGACCAAATAAAGTTTATTCTGCCATCAAAATTGCACGTTCTTTCAAATTCGACACTCAGTTTTCCATTACCTCACGAAAAAATTGTGTTGTGCAGCGCCCTCTCTACCAAAACTGAACTAATACATTTTATTTTCGCGGAAATTATAAATACTACTGGGGATATGTTTCATGAATATGTTCGTGGAAAATAGAAAAAAGGGTACACATTTCATTAAAATGTTCGCGAAATTTGAAAAAACGGGGTTCCTTGTCGCGAAGGGCCACAAATTATATATACTTGAAGTGCTTAAGGGGGTATTTTCGTTTATGTGTACTCGAAATGCAAAAAATAGGGTACATTTTTTAATGCCAATTTGTACCTGTTTTTGTGGAGTATAATTTGCTGTAAATTCCTCTATTTCAACATTTGACCTTGTATCTCAGCCCAACAAACCGTGTGGTCAATTTCTGCAGCCTGGATGCACATGCAGAAGATGTACATTTGGTTGACAAAAGATGGCGCTATTACTAAAGTAGTCATAATTATTATGAGCAGTTGGCAGAAATGGGCGGAACGAACTTTTTGAACACGGTATTATGTAAAATTGGAATATTAATACATAGTCAACGCACATCACACTACGAACACACTTTAAGCACACGGTGAACGCACTGTGAACACACTGAACACACTTTGAACACACTTTGAACAATATCAATGTCAACGCTGAAAACACACTGTGAACACACTTTGAACACAATACATCATGAACACCATCTGTAAACACACCATAAACACAGTCCACAAACTGTGAAAACACTGGCCAATGTGAACAAACTGTGAAAGCACTGTAAACACACTGTGAACAAACCATGAATACACTGTGAACACAATGTAAACACACTTTGAGCACACTGCAAAAACACTGTGAACACACTTTGAGCACACTGTCAACACGCTGTTGAAACACAGTAAGCACACTGTGAACACACTGTAAGCACAATGGGATCACACTGAAAACACAGTCAACACACTGAAAAATGTGAGCACACTGTGAACACACAGTGAGAACACTGAACACACTGTCAAACACTGTGAACACACTGTCCATGCACTGTGAAAACACTGTAAGCCCACTGTAAATACACCGTGTGTCAACCCACTGTGAACACACTGTAAGCACACTGTGAACATTTTAAGCACACTGTGAAAACACTGTAAACACACTGTGCGCACACTATGGACACACTATCAACACACTGAAAACACTAAGTACAATGTGAACACACTTATAAAACTGTCAACACTGTGAAAACACTGTAAGCACACTGTGAACACATTGTCATTCACACACTGTGAGCACATTGTTAACACACTGTGAGCATACTGTGAACACATTGTGAACACACTGTTTTCTTTTGTTCACTTCAAACTTCAATAGAGAATTAAACAGAGAACAAGAGTGATATACTGATCATAAATTTGTTTTATTACATTAAGTTTGTCAATATAAAATGTTCATAATAATAGATTATGGAATGCTGCTCTTTAATATATACATCACATATTGTATATTTATAGTAACTTTCCCCATGGTCTACACCAATTTGGTCTTCTCCCTTCTCGTCCTGCTAGCAAAATCAGAATTTCAAGGCTATAAGGATTATAGGGCTACAGGTTGGAGTTCAAGTTCGGAAAACGGAAGTTCCAGCTAGTCATCATGTTATAGACAAAAGGTGGCATAGACCACACATAGGTTCATTACAATAGGGTTGTGCGGAGATCAACCTCTTCCGCCCGCTGCACTATCCAACGGAAACA
Organism: Echinarachnius parma; assembly: GCA_037951105.1. Classification (NCBI taxonomy): domain Eukaryota; kingdom Metazoa; phylum Echinodermata; class Echinoidea; order Clypeasteroida; family Echinarachniidae; genus Echinarachnius; species Echinarachnius parma. The sequence goes on along the minus strand of JBAMJV010004136.1, from coordinate 319,624 downwards.
ATTTTTTTTGTCGGCTGATTTCTCCCTCAATTATACCAGCAAATGCAAAACAAAATTTCGTTTATGTGATACACAATTCATATACTTTGATAATAATTACCGACTTTGTTGTTTTGAAGACCGCAAAATGTAGAAATAAAATGAATATTTCCCGTCCGTTTTCCTTACCGATGCGTCCTAAAACACGCCGGTCAACTGTTGAACCGGCAACAGTGTACGAATGGCTGGTATTGTTATCTCCAGCGCATTTGCATATATTGCGTGTAAATGGTTCACCTGAGTGAACCATCTTTGTAGATGTGGCATAGACCAAATGGACTGGTGTAGACCAAGCAAATATAAAATCATTCTTCTTAATACTACATGTTATGTTTTACATGGACACACACAATACACATTTTGATCAATGTAGACAAGCAAGTTACTGATTACTAACAAAATCATTATGCCAAAATAATTACAATGATATTTAAACATATGCACAAGAATTGTTTCCCAATTTGTGGCGCTTCGATTCATAAGAGAATTCTCAATTATGGCATATTTGCTCCTCCTACCTTTTATCCTCATAAACTTTCTAATTTACAACTAGAAAAATACAAAATTACTATAAACTTGTGAAATAAAATGAGAAAATAATCATTACATCATTGCGTACATGAATTGACACAGATTTTTAGTTTTTGTTTTTAGACCTATTTTATCACTAGATTTTGCTCAACTTTATAAAATGTACTTGGTATTATTCATAATCACTCAATTGAGAAGTTACATATATGAAAGAACAAATGAAAAGAATCAACATCATCAACCCAAATAATGAAAAAAAGTCAAGTTTCGAGGAACTTGATGATCACACACTGTACATAGGACAGTTTTTTTCTTTCTCAAGCTTATAAGCAAATTGGGTAATGTGAAACAATGACGACTCCTTAAATTGTGACATTCTGTATTTTGTGGATTTTGTGCACCATGAAAATATTCACGAGTCAGTAAAGCTGCACATTTATTTTCTGCACTCTCCCTATAGAGAGCATTCCTGCAAGGCACCTCAAAGTTCACAGTTCTAAGGAACTGTATTCAAATCCTTCCTGGGGGGTGTTTCACAAAGATCCTAAGTTGAACTTTAATCTAAGTTGGAGTTAAAAAGTATGGAAAGCCGTTAGTATCTTTGAAAATATTTTGTAAAAGTTCTTTTAAAAAGGCGTAAAATGTTGTTGCAAATCATTAATATTTTCTATCATCAAGGAGATTTCATGTTCTTGATGTGAAATTTATGAAAAGTCTAAAATACTTGCATTTTTGCTTTTGAATATATTTTATTTCAAGGCTACACTGGCTTTCCATATTTGTTAAGTTCAACTTAGGATCTTTGTGAAACACCCCCCCAGGTTCTCATTCATACAGCTCGGTTGAGAGGAGTGAAAGCTTATAGGTGGACGGGTGGATATAATATGTGGTATTGTTTGTAACATGATTAGCTTCTGACTAGCATGAGCATAATTGAAACGAGTTTCTGGGACGGACAACCATCACAAGAGCTTACTAACTCAGTTGGTAGAGCAATTGGGGAAACCCAATTTTCTTTGTTAATTTACATGATAAGTTTTAATACGTGTGGTTTGCGGTTGCACCATGTGAGAGGGGTGGATTGGTGAGTCCTGAAAAGGACTATGGTAGTCCTAGAAAGGACTGTTGGTAGTCCTAGAAAGGACTGTTGGTAGTCCTAGAAAGGACTGTTGGTGTAGTCCTGAAAAAGACTGTTGGTGTAGTCCTGAAAAGGACTGTTGGTATTATTTCTAGGAGAGTCCTAAAAAGAACAGTTGGTAGTCCTAGAAAGGACTGTTGGTAGTCCTAGAAAGGACTGTTGGGATAGTCCTGAAAAGGACTGTTGGTATTCTTTCTAGGAGAGTCCTAAAAAGGACTGTTGGTAGTCCTGGAAAGGACTGTTGGTATTGCGAGGAGAGGGTGGATGGTAGGAGGGACTCGACGATAAGTTTTAATCATAAACTGCAGGTCAGGTTGAACCGATACTCTTTTGAGGACCAATGAGGATTTGCAGCATCGACGGGCTCGTCTATGGACCTCTCTGAGTAGAGAACCTCACCCTGCGAATCAACCACTATCACCGTGCTGGTCCTGGGGGGGATAAATTACAGGGAAATAGAAGTCAAGTAAAGTACAACCAGCCAGTTGCAGGAAATAAAACAAGTACCGTTCTTATTTTCCTCAATCTAATACAGAGTTTGCTCAAATTTCATCGTGTGTCAATCGGATTAAAGCTAGTCTGAAAGTCAGATTGTTCCAATCAGGTATGTATATATTTCAGACGTTTCAAAATCGATTTTGATCAAAAAAAAGATCATTAAAATGGTGTGTTTTTCAAATTGTACACTTAGTTTTTCATTACCTCACAAAAATTATTTCTTGAAGCGCCCTCTAAACCAAAAATGAACTACCCCTTTAAGTTATGATGAACTCATAAATAAACCATCATTAAGACCCAAGGTCATTTGTTCATAATTATAACCTCACCCTGTGATTCAACCACTATCACTGTGCTGGTCCTAGGACTGGTACAAAGAAGAATTAAAATACAACCATTAGTTTCTAGGGGGAGGATTCTCAGTACCATAAAAGCAAAAAAATTAATACATTGTATTTCTTATTTCATTGGATTTCACTAAATGGTATTATATGTGGCCTTTACAGCAAGGCTTAAATTGGGAAGATGTAAAAAGAACATTTAATAGGGACTTTTCAATTTGCACGTTCACTAGCAGACTGGAATGTGTACGACATCACAATTAGGCCCCACCCAAATGTTCACAGCCATTATTCGTTCAACCATCACAGTCAAGTACTAAGGCCAAATCTGTCAAATCCAGGGGGGTGTTTCACAAAGATCCTAAGTTGATCTTAGCACTAAGATGGTCTTAGATATTATGGAAAGCCATTAGTGTCTTGAAACAGTTTTATAAAAGTTATGTTGAAAAATGTTGAAAAATGTTGATTCAAATCATATATATTTTCTAATTATCAAAGAGATTCATAATCTTCACATAAAATTCATGAAATCTGTTTGATAATTAGAAAATATATATGATTTGAATCAACATTTTATGCATTTCAACATAACTTTTACAAAAATGTTTCAAGACACTAATGGCTTTCCATAATATTTTAGACCATCTTAGTGCTAAGATCAACTTAGGATCTCTGTGAAACACCCCCAGGTGTTACTGGACTGAGACAGTTGACCAAACAAATGGGTGAACATGAGGGCAGGGCAGAATCGTGACAGGATCAAGATGAAGTGCACCAGTGATCAAGTCCACTAATTGTGACGTCATGCACGTACCAGTCCACTAACGAACGTGCAAAATTGAAAAGACCCTAATGTCCCAGTAAAATCTCCCCGTGAAGCCTCGCCGTCAAAATCGAAAAGTCCCTATTAGTGACAGATTAATACCTTGTGCCATAAACAGCAGATTTGACGTGGATCATCTGAGGTAGGACCTTCCTCATCGTGTCAACAGGCATCTGAGGATCATACTCAAATTGCTCTCCATTTAATCTGAAGAAAAAACATAGGGATTAGTTAATAGAAATGGATGAACAAATTTTGATACCAACATTATTAACCCCACCTCTTATCAACTACAAATAAAGGCAGGACCACCAATATCACATCCTACAGCTAAATTATAAAAAATAGAGAATTATTGTGTATCTTTGTTCTTCAAATAGTTTTCATATGATTGAATTTTTATTACAATATCTTACAATGAACTATATTCCTTTTACTCATTTTATGTAAGTAACTATGTTCATGATTTGTTTAAATAATTTGTTGAAAATGTGGAAAAAATAAACAAATCAATCAAATCAAATCAATCGCTACCTCCATTACCATTACCATTATCTTTGTGATCATCTTCTCAAAAATTTCTGGTCAGTTTCCTCTGTTTGAGTTTACTTTGTATACAAATTTGCATCACTTTATCATGTGATCCATAAGACTTTTCCTAAGTTGATTTCACATCCTTCAGGTATGTGTCAGATTTATATACCTTCTGACCGGCACGAAGATTGAAATAGGTTCCCGGTAACGGCCACCAATAATAAGGCCGTTTAGCTAATTGGTAAGAGCACTGGTCCGACCAATCCATTGAAGCCCATTTTGCTTTTTTTTTTTGTTTTCAATTTCATATTGCATTTCCTTACAGTTCCGTCTTCTGCAGTACTTGATGCAATCTCTCCGACAGTCCCTCTGATGTCTGTCCTGCTGAGCTCTGAAGCAGTTCCTCCAAGCTCCCCTTGACATGGTTGGCTTTAGGCCAAGGTTTGTCCATAGTGCTATTGGAGACACCATACACACCTGAGGAATGAAAACAAATTCAAAGAAGCTGTTTGTTTGATATATATTTTTTTTTATAATTGAGTAAAATAGGATCTTTATTTGATTGCGGTTTGTTTCATTTATTAAAAAAATAGAATGAAACGAACCTTAAGAATTTCCTCCAAACATGGTTGGCTTTAGGCCAAGGTTTATCCATAGTGCTACTGGAGACACCATACACACCTGTTAGTATGCATCAAACAACATTTATCAAATGATACCAGTGTTAATTAAAAATTATTATTTTTGAATCAGGAATATTTCTCCCAACATCCATATATACAAATGGAATATCAGTAAAGGATAGGAGGCACAGTTAGTACTTTACATAATAATTAACCAAACTGATATATTTTCTGACTCCCTTCAAACTTCCTTCTAGCATAATAAACAAATTTTACTTAATGGAAGCAAACAAGTTCAAAAAGTAATTAAACATTGTTTTTTTAATGTATAATGCAGCCATGATCACTGTTATGTCTACATTATAAAATACAAGAAATAGACTAAAATTGCATTTAATAAATCACAGTAAAAATCTGTTTTCAGGGGCTTCTTTACAATTAAGCCAGCCTTCAGTAAACAGCACTCTCAAATTTGTATTCAATTTGGAGTATATATACCCAGGGTTGTATATGATTTGGGGGGTTCTTTATAGCAATTTAGAGAGCTAAATCAACATAAATATGTTTTCGCAAAGAATAATATTTTTTACTGAAGCAATGTACATACCAGGTTGTAAAGTTTGTGGAGGATTAGGTGATCTGTTGCTGTAGTATACCGTCTCACCATTCCTGTGTTGAAACAATGGACAGAAAGGTTATACTTATTGAGAAATGATGTCCTGCTGGCATAGGCGTACTGAGGGGGGGGGGGGGGGGGGGGGGGGGGTAGGGTGTTCAAACCCCCTCCCCTTTTAGCGAAAAAATTAGTTTTAGGTATTCAAACACACCCCAACGCCGCCACTGAATGAAGTTAAAACACCCCCCTTGAACAAAATCCTGGGTACGACTATGCCTGCTGCAATTATCATTTGCACTGTATAAGAAACACCATGCTTAAGATTTTTTACAACCTGTCTTACTTTTTATTGTAATTTAGATCTTTTGGATGTGTCTCTATTTGTCAAAACAAATATAATTTCTCACACAAAAATATGAAAGTTTTAGGGTGTTTCAGGTTCATATCATAATTATATGCTACATGCTTTTATTGGGGACATTACACACTAGACACCTACTGTCTTTTTACCAACTCCATACAATTTTTACACTTGATAATAATTGTGTCCGTATTTGCATATGTGTGTATATTGACATTGTATTTCTTTGCTTTTTCTTACTCTTGTCTAATCATTGTTTTATAAAGTTTATGTAATAAATAAACTAAACTAAACAGAACTAAACTTACTGTATATCTACTGTGAATAGATTGAACCAGTTGTATTCCTCTCATAGCTTCCTGTGATATTTCTGTCAGATTTTACCAACTCCATGCACTTTAATAATTTTGTCACTGTCTATTGAAATTGTATTTCTTTCTTTCCTTTTTTCATTCTTGTCTGTTTATAACAAATATAAAAAGTACTAAATGAACCAAACTAAACTTACTGTATATCTACTGTGAATAGATTGAACCAGTTGTATTCTTCTCCTTCCTGTGCTATTTCTGTCAGATACTCTTCTCCCCTCTGCTCCCCCGTCAGGAAATTGGACACCAAGGCTCCTAAATGAGAACAACGAGAAAGCAAGATCTATAATTTCTTACAAGTTTTTTAGGGAAGACAAATTCTTGTAAAACTTAATTTTAGTGTTTTCACACTTCAATATCTTTAGACCGGAAGAGAAATTTGGAAAACCGAAAGCTGGGGGTGTATTCTGAAAACAATTTTAAGCTTAAATTTATTGTATCAACGTCACTAAAATATTTTAAGCCAAATCGGTATTCTGTCACTGTACGTAATAAGGAATAACGATTTGCTAAAAATAGATTTTAGTGACGTAGATATGACGAAGATACAATAAATTTTAACTGAAAATGATTTTCAGAATACACCCCTGCTCTGTGCTTCTATTGGTAATACAAATTGATGTACATGTGAGAACTGCTAGACTTCGAAAGAAGTTTTACAACAATTTATAGGATTATACTTTAAGAAGGGTATATTTGGAGAAAGGAGTTTGGACATTACTCTACTTTACCTCTCCCTTTCGCATCATCCTTGATCCCGAGTGGGTTGAAGATGTTGAGAACAAACGCCACTCGCCCTCTCTTGCTCATCCCCAGCCATGTTCCTCCTTCCTTCCCTGGCGTCATATCAACACCTGTAAGAATTAATGGTGATTTTATAGCAATTTTAAGTAAAAACTCATAGCAAAATAAAATGTTATACTTATCGGATTTCATTTATTCATCAAAATAGTATATGTAAATATTCATGATTAAGTGGCATGGCCATGGTAAATTATTGACATAAGAAAGTTGATGAATAAATATTAAAAGATGAAAATGTTCTATAATTATAAAAGGGCATCAGATCATATGAAGAATATTTAGAATATCCGATGATTCTCTGGAAGAGAAGGTTTTTACTCGCAGTCGCACCATTTCGTTAGTTGTTCTAACTTCTAGTTCTAATGGGAGTATATTGCACTTTTGACAATCACTGTTCCTGTGTAGTGTAAGTCGTAACTACGCACCTTTCGCACCCAAGTATGACAATAATGTTGGAGAGCGATGTACTTATTGGAAGAAGAAGAAGAAGAAGAAGAATTAATATGAATGAAGAATCAATGACGAATGTCAAGTCATTTACATAATTTACAAACCACTAATTATCAAAATTGGTCACTAAAAATTAAAATGAATTATCCCTTTCTTTGGATGGGAGTGGACCCGTTATCATTGAAATGTTTTACAAACCTTGAAGAAGAAATCCGTCAGAATGCGACATAATATTAATAATACAAAGATAAACAATAAAACAATAAGGAATAAGGCAAAGAGTCTACATGAAAGAAATCAAATAATTGTGAAAATGTTAATCCACTAACAAGGATTTGAATATGTGGGACAATTGTTTACTTACTGCTGATAACATCAGGATTTGAAGCCCAGAACTCGGCTGTTTTTGATGGACGCACGTAAAACTCATCACGATTAAACGCAATCACAAATCGAAATTCATTTGGTGATGGGTTAGGATTGAAGTAGAAAGCAGTAAGGCACATTTTCTTTAGTATTTGATTTTTCCGAAAAATGTTCGAATTTTGCAGGAGTATTCACGTGATTGGTGCTTGAAATACGCACTTGAATTGTTTATAAAGCTATATAATACGCAGGCGTCTCGCGCTTATGCAGGCAGGTGCCGCTTATTCCAAGCCAATCTGTAAAGGATCTATAGCCTGATCGCAGATTTTGATTACGCAATGAAGAGATGGGCGTGTCTGAGTACGAGTGGGCGTGGCATGGCTCTGACACACAGTGCAAAAAGACTAGTAGGCTTGTGTATACATATTTTCTCCTTTTAATGCAGTTATGCAGTTGGAAGTTTTATGATGAGTATACTTATTATATATGTGTACGCTTACATTATTAATGTTATGCCATGTATTGAACGCAATCAGGCGCCTTTTATACAAGCTTTGTCGGTATAAAAAGTCATATGGTAAATACCTTGCAACGTAAGATAGAACAGTAAAGAAACCTAAACCATATAGATCTGTGAAAATTAGATTTATTTAGACAATGGCGCATTCTGATATTCGATCCTACGTACCAAATCAACAGTGGTTTTGAAAATGATTATACAAGTATTGTAATATGTCAGTGACTGCATGTTTGTAAAAGATAAATAAACATACTTATGATATAACAATGATATCAACATAAATAAATATCGTATTCAGATTTCAGCCATTGAAACAATACTCGTGATTGTGCATGAGTAGGCCTATATTATCCCGGTCGTTGACTTTATAGCTTTATAATAAATAGTGTTATTGAACTTTGTCCCTTGTTTGTTAGAAAGAATTTAATCTCAAGTGAGGTTTAATAAGATAACACGTTACCGGCCTACTTCTCACACCGTTGTAATAGGATGTGTTTAAATACATTTGATATTCCAGAGTCAGTGTTTTGAAACCTTATTTCGGGTTAATGTCTATACAGTCAAAAGATAAGCCTAGAATGCTCATTATGAGCTATATGCACGTCTATTTAAACGCAAGTTCACCCAATAATCCAATGATATAATGATCCACCACGTGTACACTGTAAACTAGAAAGAAGCCGCGGGATTGTTGAAGAACAATAGTATTGACCTGGCATTTACAATTTTATTATAACTTATTAGGCAACATGGGTAACCGTGGACATAATATCGCAAGTGTTCCTCGCATTTTAAATGTATTGCTTGTTTCTCTATTGTTGAAGTGCAGGGCCGAAGAAACGCATGGTAAGTCAAATTAAACCTTTGCATTTAGTTTCTTAAAATACAGAATTAACTTATTTATTTATTTTCATCCATCGATCTATGAAGTGGGCATATCTATGGAATATGATACTCGCGGTGCAAGCTTGTACTAAACTGCTCTCCTATTTAAAACAAATAATGCGTATCTTCTCCATGATTATGTAACCATTGGCGTAGGAGGCGGGGGCTGGGGGCTGAAGCCCCGCCGTAGATTTGGAAATGTCATATTCGGGCAAACCATGTCATGACATTTCGGGCAAAACCATGTCATAAGGCAAATGCATGTAATATTTGGGCAAAATATGTCATATTCGGGCAAAATCATATCATAATCGGGCAATTTCAATTCAATTTTAATTTCAATTTATTCTTGCTTCCAACAAAACATTACAAATGAATTATAATATAGGTTTTCCCGGTCAATTTCGCTATTTTCTCATGCAATTTCATATAAGCAGCATTCAAATTCGTCTAATCCACGCTTGGATCGACATATCGTCATTCAAAATCGTTTTTGGTCATTCATATTGAGTAACAGAGCGACCAATTTCACACTTGCGCCATTCTATTGTAAGCGACAGGCACTGATTTTCGTCAATGGGCATTCAATTTCATCTCTAGCAGTCTCGGGTCTCATTTCGGTCATTCAATTTCGCGCATAGGCAAACAAGTTCATTACATTGGCATTCAAATTAAAAATGTGCAGTGGACATGTTATGTAACATAGTGGTACATGTATGATATAGAAAACATGATGGAAATAAAAATACAAAATGGTGAACAAAAATTATGATACAATAACAATCACATGACAAATAACATCATGTGATGAAATAACATTATGAACTCGCATGATGATAAAGTTAAGACAAAATGATGAACGAATGAATGTACAAATAAGAAAATACAGATTACATAATTGAACATCAAACAGAACTGGACAAATGTGACCGAGGAATATCGAAAAGTGAAGATTCAATGTTAAAAAGTATAATCTAAAAAATGAAAAATATAGCACGATGAAATAATGGTTGAGACTATGTAAGAAAAAAGGTGAATGTGTGTGCGTGTGTTATGTGAGCGTAACCATTTGCGTACCCAGGATTTGTTCAAGGGGGGGGGGGGGGTTATTTCTTCAGAAAAATGTTCTGTCAGCGGGGGTGGGGGTAGTCGTAGAAGATTTCCGAGACCAGGTCCAGTCCACAATTTTCGAGGTCAAGACCAAGACCCAGTGCTTGAGAATCCTGTGAGGGGTGTGTGTGTGTGTGTGGGGGGGGGGGGGGGGGGGGGGGTAGTCGTAGGAAATTTTCAAAGCCGAGGCCGGAAATTTTCGACATACCAGGGCTATGCGCACATTTCGAGGCCCGAGACCAGCGATAATGACGGTCGAGACCGAGCGGTTGAACCCCCAACCCTCCCCCTGGGCCCTGGGTACGCCAATATGTGCGTAGCTATGTATGTGGTTGTATACATAAATGTATATATGTTTATTTGTGAATACGTATGGATGTTTTTTGCGTAACTTAAATTGAATGAGCATGTCTGGAAATTGGTCACCCATTGACGAAATTGAATGCACAAACGAGCGATTGTCAAGCTTGCCGTATTAAATTGAATGCCCATTTGTTGAAAATAGCGCCCAATGATGAAATCGAATGCCCATTTGCGAATTTGAAGTTCGCGATTTGACATTTGGGTGCCCATATACGAATATGCATGCTCGGATTCGGAATATGAATTTGAATGACCAAAGCGACTCCTCCACGGCAATTTGACGAAATTGAATGCACATAAAACGAATTTGGGCGCGTAATGTGGGAAATTGGCCGGGAAAACCTATGTAAGGGAACGTGCAATGCTTTTAAACACACAGTTCACAAAACAAAATAGGGGTAACACAGCTTTAGTTGGGTTTATAGCTGAAGTTTGTTTTATTCACATTTACGCATAACAAAAGAGGACAGAAGATCAACACCTGTTAAAAGTAAAAGATAAAGAGAATCCTATTGTTATAATAGTTCAGAATTAACTTATTACACTAATACAACTATTACATTGTCTACATTAAGACATTTTCTCTTAACTAATACATCAAACACAGAATAATATACATGCCATGTATATGACCACTGTTTCACAAGGTCCAATCTATATACCCGGAAACAGACTCCTTAATTACAGTAATATATCGTCCTAAAATAATGTCTTACATAATCATGCTTCCCAATATGCATTTTAAGTCATATAGGATACAAAATCTTATTGAATGACGATTACAAATAATTAAGACCAAAATAACCTTTTAACCAATAACATGAACACTCAAACCAAATAAACCCAATAATACTAAGATCTGAAACATTGAACTAAACACTAATTTAATTACACACAAATCCCAAAAGAAACCATCACCAATATCCTAACTAATGAACTATGTAAACTATACAAAACTCGCAAACCTTATGAAACTAAGGGAAGAAATATAAATATCTTTTCCAGGTATTAAGTGTTTTTATATGAGAAAGCCATGTATGATAGCCCACTACCTACAGAGTACGGTGGTCACAACTTGATCATGAGTGGACACAAAAGAATGACTTGGGCCTATAGGTACGCATTGCCCAGCTATAACAAAAGACTTGGCTTTTAATAGCTCTGCACAAATTGGGATGCACATGTTAACTTGCATCCAACTATGGTTTAGGGCGGGGAATATATATACTACATATAGCCAGACTAACTGTGAAGCTTTCTAATAAAATGATTAATTATATTAACCAATCCTTCAATTACTGAGTTCTCTATGTATGTATATATATATATGACTCGTATCAATAATCACATCACGCAGGTTCTACATTCCTAAACTTCAATCTTTACATCTTGAATATACCCCGCAATGATATAGATCATAATTACACAGCAAGCATGTATTAAGGAAAATATAGACTATTTAAATAAAGAAATTATATATGATTCCAACACATATATCCTATTATTTTCCTTGGACTAGATAGAGAAATCATGTCTAGTCAGAATAGTATTACTTTAAATAAAATATAGATTGAATGTCCAGCACAATCCATTGCCTTCTACATTAATATAATGGACATTAATTAAATTAAGAGAGATAACTCACCGATTATTCATCACCTCCAGAATGACAAGTTCTTCCAAATCACAACTATCATGGAACAATCTTCCAACAATCTTCCACAAGTTCAAAACACAAGTTTCTTCTACGGTGGCGTAAGAATGAATGAGCTCTCCCACCAACAAGCTCACTGTCAATGCCAGTGATAGCTTGGGGAAGGGAGAAGCTCTTTTGTTCTCAAGCAACCTGCATCTCCCTAACAACAAAAGGGTGTTGGTCATAAAAAGCTAACTGGGAGATGCATATGTTATAATACATGTATAAAGTATATGGGAAGAACCTATTTCTCTGAGGTATATATAACATACAGGGGGCCTAAAGGGGAATAATATATTATACAATTATATAACAAATATAATTTATATCAACTAAAGTAATCTAAAATGTACCTTGATAACCTCAAGGTTCATTCCCTTACAACTCTCCCCTGCTTTTTGAGTTTGTCCTCAAACATAACAAATTAATAAATGTAAATGAATACAATTGAACCGTTATTCAATATGTATATAAAATAAGCCAAGACGTTTATGGTCATAGTTTCATTTAAACCTATCATAATGATACCATATCATTCAATAAATAACCGGAACCAATATTAATTCCTTTAACCTATTCTATATTTACCATAGATCGCCTTACCCTAAGGGAATCCTTGGGATTCGACGCATTTATTAGTGCGAATAATCATCATCCCAAAACAGATCACTGTCAATTTCCCGTTGGAGTCTTGCAATCAAGTCATGGGATGTAGTGTGAGTTTCGTTAGAATCACCACCTATTAAATGTGTTTGGGCATTGATTATCGATCGAGGTTCGTTAAAGGGATTGCTATTCTTGCCCTTGGTTGACCTCAAGCTGCGACGAGGAGGTTCCGGGGGACTGTCATCATCACTCGTATCCATCGCTGGTGACGAACTACTCTCTTCGGACGACTCCTCATCAGGTGGCCCGCGCACGATCACCGGTTCTAGTCCTGATGATGAAGAAGAGTCGGCGTCATCTGTGGAAGATTCGGCTGCTCTCTGCTGGGTATCCTCCCGCCTCCTCTTGTGTTTGGCTGGCTTCCTTTCCGGGCTAGTCAGACATTCCCGGATTTCCCGACGATGAACAGTACGTCGATCACCTGCTCCGTCAGCCTTCTCGATGACGTAGACGGCAGCATCTCCTGGGCGGGAAACGACCTTGTACACAGTTGGTTGCCACTTGTCAGCAATTTTATGTCTACCTAGGGGATGGTTTTTCCGGTAGACTCTAGCGCCAATGCCAATTGGTCTTTCTCGGGCAGACTTGTTGAAGTGGGTCGTACGGTACGTAGTCTCCCGAGCCATTCGCTCCCCTGCTTTCTCAAAAGCCCACTGGAACGCTTCTGTGTGATTGGCGACCCAGCCGTCGACTCCCACATCATCCCCGTGTGGTGCCTCTCCTAGCAGAAAGTCGACTGGAAGTTTGGGGTCTCTCCCAAACATGAGGTAGAAAGGGGCGAATCCTGTTGATGAGTGTTGTGTAGAATTGTAGGCGTACAGCACCTCCGGTAGGCATTCAGACCAGCGTCGCTTCTTTTCCGAGGGGAGTGTCCTCAGCAGGTCGTGGAGGGTTCTGTTAAAACGCTCTGCCTGGCCATTACCTTCTGGGTGGTAAGGGGTTGTGTGGGACTTCTGGACTCCGTACTGCCTGCAGAGGGACTGGATCAAGGAGGACTCAAAGTTCCGTCCCTGGTCAGAGTGGATTCGCTGCGGTACCCCAAACTTCGTGAACCACTCCTTCACGAGTGTCTTAGCTGTCGTCTCTGCAGTTTGATTTCTGGTAGCTACTGCCAACGAATACTTCGAGAAAACATCCGTCATGACCAAGACGTTTTCTCTGCCGGTCGCATCACGCTCCAGTACCGTGAAATCAATAGCTAGCAACTCATTTGGGCGAGTGGCCACCATTCCCCTGATTGGTTCACGGACTCGAGGTGGATTCTTTGCCTTGGTGCACCGGTCACACTGCTCACACCATTCTGCAATGCGAATTGTCATCCTGGGCCAGTAGCAACGACTCCTGATGAGACTAGTTGTCCTCTTCACTGCTTGGTGTCCTGCCTGGTCATGGCAAGCTCGAAGGACATCGTCGACGAGGATGCGTGGTAGAAGCAGCTGCCAAAGATTTTCATCTTTACATACCCGATATAGGAGGCCATCTCTTTCTTTTATTTTGTCCATCTGACGAAGTAGAAGGACGACAGTCTCCTCTTCTTGGGCCCGCTGCTGTGCATCCGGTCTCTGCTGACTCTCCCAGAAGTGTCTCAGTCGGCTGATGGTCTGGTCCTTCCGTTGGAACTCTTTGAGTTGCTCGTGGGTGTAGTTGGGAAATGGGGTAGGGGTACTGGGTGGCCTGTCATCTGGGTCTCCATGGGTCTCAACACCTTGCTTGATGTTGTTGACTTCCACAAGTGTCTGGTGGATTTCCCTCGGAATGTTCGTGACGCCCACTGTCTGGCAACATGCATCCGATGTCGAGTGATGTGTGTGTGGGCGGCGCGACAACCCATCAGCTGCCCTGTTTGCTGTTCCTGGCTTGTATTTAACTTCGAAGTCAAATACAGACAGGGCGCCTACCCATCGCTGTTCCGTTGCTCCCAATTTGGCGTTGTCTAGGTGAGCGAGTGGGTTATTGTCCGTAAAGACAACAAACTTGCTCCCGATGAGGTAATCTCGGAATTTGTCGGTGATTGCCCATTTCATGCCAAGCAGTTCCAACTTCATACTTGAATACTTCTCCATATTCTTCTCTGCTCCGCGGAGTGTTCTGCTGGCATAGGCAATCACACGACGCTTTCCTTCTCGTCTCTGGTAAAGCACTGCACCCAGACCATGGAGACTGGCATCCACTTCCATCTCGAAGGGCTGCGTGAAATCAGCATAGCCGAGGACTGGTGGTTCGCACAACGCCTGTTGTAGCTGTTTGAATGCTGCTTGATGCGTAGAATCCCACTGGAATGCAGTTGCTTTCTTTGCCTTCATTTTGTCGCAGAGGGAAGCGACCAGATTGTGCAGAGGACCAGCAATTTGTGAAAATCCTTTCACAAATCGCCGGTAGAAGGAACAAAATCCAAGAAATGATCTAAGTTCCTTCACGCTGGTCGGTGTAGGCCAATTCCTTACAGCCTCTACTTTCTCCGGATCCGTCTGCACACCCTCTCTGGAAACCGTGTGGCCTAAGTATTTCACCTCCGGGCGAAATAGCTCACACTTTGAGGGTTTTACCTTCAGACCATGCTGGCGTAACCTGGCAAAGACTCGATCCAATCTTTCCAGTTGATCTTCAAATGTGTTGGAGTACACCAGGACATCATCCAGGTAGCAGAGGACAGATGAGAAGAACTGATCTCCAAGACAAGCTTGCATCAGACGTTGGAATGTACCCGGAGCATTACATAGACCGAACGGCATTCTGACATACTCGTACAGTCCAAACGGGGTGGTGAAGCTGGTCTTTTGACGATCATTCTCATCCATTTCCACTTGATGATATCCCGATAGAAGATCCAGTGTGGAGAACCACTGTGCTCCGTGAAGGGAATCCATGGACTCGTCGATTCTGGGTATTGGGTACGCGTCCTTTCTTGTCTTCTGGTTAAGTTTGCGATAGTCCACGCACAGGCGAAGGGAACCATCACCTTTCCTTACCAGGACAATTGGGGAAGCGTACGGACTGGTGCTTGGCCTGATGACATCCTTCTCCAACAACTGTCTGATGTGTTCCTTTACTTCTTCCAGTTGAGTAGGAGGGATCCGCCGGTATGGAAGCCTCACCGGTTCATCATCCACCGTCCGGATCTTGTGGGTGACTGTCGTGGTACGGCCCAGGTCAGCATCAGAACAGGCAAAAACGTCTGCGTTTTTCGTCAGGAGCGCCTCTGCTTGCCGTCTCTGGTGGGGACTCAACCCTTCCCATAGTAGGCCAGTGGTATTCATCAGGTTCTGTGCATCCGCGGGCTGACTTTCATTGTCACTAACCTGGACCCTCTCGCATGTGACACTGCAGTCATCTATACAGGAGACCTCTTGCATAGAACCAATGGGGGTCCGGGCTTTCAGGAAGATGTCTTCTGAAGTGGTGTTAACTAGCTGCAGAGACATCCGTCCTTTAGGGGAATATGTCACGGTAGGGTTAAGGGCGATACCTTTTGGAGTTTGCACAATGGAGTCGACAACTACTGCTTTCTTAGAGGAGCATGTAGGGCCGGTCACCTCGATGATTTGTGTAGACTGGGCCGGGATTACGATCTTACCTTTCCCCGCGATGCGGACAAGACCGATGATTGTTCTGGTTGTGGAGTTTATTCCTGGGACGTCGGACACATTGGCACCTATTAAGTTTGCCAATATGTCTTTGGGCAAATCCCGGAGAACGTTCATCCCAAGCAGTACTGGATGAGATGAGCTGCTTCCAGAGCTGGTGACAAGAATTCCTCTTCCCGGTATATTCTTACCAGCTACCTCCACATTACACTCAAAATACCCAGTGTATGGAATGTTCGTCCCGTTCGCAGCACTCAGCTTCAACCAGTTGATCTCCATCAGGGATGATCGCGGGAACAATTTATGGAAACACGAGGAGGTAATAGTGGTCACTTGAGATCCAGAATCTATTACAGCACCAAGTTCTACCCCACCAAGTTTTACCGTTGTAGTGGGGCAATTTCCAACAATTTGTTCCGTTACCTTGTATCCTGAGCCATACGTCATCTTTCCTGACGAGGCACCCAGCGCTCGGCTCTCAGCCCTGGGTTGAACTAGTTTTCCGACGGCTGCTGGCCACCTGGTGCTGGTTGACGGTTTCCCCTAGACCTTGGGGGAGTAGGACATTCTTTGGCGTAGTGCCCTCGAACACCACACCGATAACACTCCACAGTCCTTTTGTCCACAGTTGGCCGTCGCCCTGAGGACCCATCGCTCCGCTCCTCCAGGCGTTGCAGTCTGGCGTTGAACTCCTCCTGTTTGTCTTGCATCCGTTGTAACACATCCGTCTGGCTGCGAATGGCAACAGTAAGTCCCTCCATCACACTGCCAAACTCCACTGATGCCTCTGTCTGCCGCACTGTTCCTTTTCTATGGTGGACGGGCGTGTCTCTCTCTCCTTCTTCCATTTCAATAGCCCAGTTTCTGATGTCAAGGAAAGGGAGTCGGGGCTGCTCCTTCACTAGTCGTTTGACCTCTCTCCGTAATACAGAATCGCTCAGACCATCTTGAAACTGTTCTTTGATGGCCTTTTCCGCGTCCGGAGTGCCAGATTTCGCTTCCATCCTGGACCGCAAAGACAGGAGGGCATAAGCAAACTCTGACACAGACTCTCCATCCCGCTGTGTCCTGTTGTACACCTTCCGCATCAGCTGCCCTAGAGTCAGACGCTCTCCAAAGGTGTCTAAGAGGATCTGGAGAATAGAATCTGCATCACATTTCTCTTTAGCTGGTCGATGCTTTATCTCCTGGCGTGCAGCTCCTTCAAGATGGGCGATGACGTAGTCCACTGCACGCTCGCCCTTTAGACGTCTCAGGTTGAGGCCTGCCCGCACATCCTCGACGAACTCCTCCACAGATGCCCCATCCATCCCGCTGAACGGCTTGATTTTCTTCTCCTTCGGCGGGAAGTATACGTCCCTACTCTGGAGCTCCGCCGTCAGCTTATCCAGCCTCTCCTGCAGCTCCTCCACCGTTGTCATCTTCCTGTCCTCTTGTTTTACTATGTTAATTGCGCAATTCAAATCTTCAGCCAGCCAACTAGGTATCTTCGTCCACGAAGATTAGCTGTACCCCATCCGTACTACCAATTTGTAAGGGAACGTGCAATGCTTTTAAACACACAGTTCACAAAACAAAATAGGGGTAACACAGCTTTAGTTGGGTTTATAGCTGAAGTTTGTTTTATTCACATTTACGCATAACAAAAGAGGACAGAAGATCAACACCTGTTAAAAGTAAAAGATAAAGAGAATCCTACATTGTTATAATAGTTCAGAATTAACTTATTACACTAATACAACTATTACATTGTCTACATTAAGACATTTTCTCTTAACTAATACATCAAACACAGAATAATATACATGCCATGTATATGACCACTGTTTCACAAGGTCCAATCTATATACCCGGAAACAGACTCCTTAATTACAGTAATATATCGTCCTAAAATAATGTCTTACATAATCATGCTTCCCAATATGCATTTTAAGTCATATAGGATACAAAATCTTATTGAATGACGATTACAAATAATTAAGACCAAAATAACCTTTTAACCAATAACATGAACACTCAAACCAAATAAACCCAATAATACTAAGATCTGAAACATTGAACTAAACACTAATTTAATTACACACAAATCCCAAAAGAAACCATCACCAATATCCTAACTAATGAACTATGTAAACTATACAAAACTCGCAAACCTTATGAAACTAAGGGAAGAAATATAAATATCTTTTCCAGGTATTAAGTGTTTTTATATGAGAAAGCCATGTATGATAGCCCACTACCTACAGAGTACGGTGGTCACAACTTGATCATGAGTGGACACAAAAGAATGACTTGGGCCTATAGGTACGCATTGCCCAGCTATAACAAAAGACTTGGCTTTTAATAGCTCTGCACAAATTGGGATGCACATGTTAACTTGCATCCAACTATGGTTTAGGGCGGGGAATATATATACTACATATAGCCAGACTAACTATGAAGCTTTCTAATAAAATGATTAATTATATTAACCAATCCTTCAATTACTGAGTTCTCTATGTATGTATATATATATATGACTCGTATCAATAATCACATGACGCAGGTTCTACATTCCTAAACTTCAATCTTTACATCTTGAATATACCCCGCAATGATATAGATCATAATTACACAGCAAGCATGTATTAAGGAAAATATAGACTATTTAAATAAAGAAATTATATATGATTCCAACACATATATCCTATTATTTTCCTTGGACTAGATAGAGAAATCATGTCTAGTCAGAATAGTATTACTTTAAATAAAATATAGATTGAATGTCCAGCACAATCCATTGCCTTCTACATTAATATAATGGACATTAATTAAATTAAGAGAGATAACTCACCGATTATTCATCACCTCCAGAATGACAAGTTCTTCCAAATCACAACTATCATGGAACAATCTTCCAACAATCTTCCACAAGTTCAAAACACAAGTTTCTTCTACGGTGGCGTAAGAATGAATGAGCTCTCCCACCAACAAGCTCACTGTCAATGCCAGTGATAGCTTGGGGAAGGGAGAAGCTCTTTTGTTCTCAAGCAACCTGCATCTCCCTAACAACAAAAGGGTGTTGGTCATAAAAAGCTAACTGGGAGATGCATATGTTATAATACATGTATAAAGTATATGGGAAGAACCTATTTCTCTGAGGTATATATAACATACAGGGGGCCTAAAGGGGAATAATATATTATACAATTATATAACAAATATAATTTATATCAACTAAAGTAATCTAAAATGTACCTTGATAACCTCAAGGTTCATTCCCTTACACCTATAATTTACAAAAATAGAGATATACATATTGAAAACTGAGCCCATGTCAATATAGGGAAGGATTATTAATCGGGCAAAAAACCTCAGCCCCCCTGAAGAAAAAAATTGTGCCCTTACGCCCACGCATGAAACGTGCCTTCATAAGTTATTAGAAAGTGACTTATTATATCATAACTATATACGGAGGGCGGAAAAGGAATAACTCATAATTTGGCCTCCTGCAATATAATTACTCTCTTATTTGTTATATTTTCGACCAGAACAATTATAAACTAAACGTACAATATCCTCCATGGCCATGGTGACGTAGCGTGGTCGTACCCATTCTAATTTTGCAAATATATCAATTAGTAGGCGGTTTCTTGGCCAAATTTGTATAATCCCATATTAGTAAAAATTATATTCTTTCACATGGTTGGTAATAAGAGTGTACATTTCATTTTTAGGAGGTGGGGCGTTTCCCACTACTGTCATTCACCTTTAAGTCAGTCAACTTTACATACCGATTCTGGGGAGCATTCCTTAGTAATTGCAAACTTAAATGTCTTTATCATTTCTGTTTACATATATATCCTCTCATCATAGAGTGTCAAAGTGGTTCTTTCAAAATTGCTATCACCATCAGATAAGCCTATAAGATCAATTAACATAAAACTTCCGCTATCTCAACTCCCTGTGGATAATTCCTCTTATCAATTATGTACATAAATATACTAATCATTATTATTTTTGTTTACAAATCCTTCTCATAATATAGAATGTCAATGTGGTTTCTCCATGATTGGTACATGTTCCACCACGATAGCTCATTAAATCAATCAACTTAACTACTTCCGCTATCCCAACTCCCAATGGAACATTCCTTATTCATCATGTTGATGACAACTCTATTATTATTAAACCTATATTTTCTATTATAATGTGCCTATTTTTATTTAAACTTCTCTTCCTAACAGAATGTCATAGCGGTTACTCCGATGTTGGTCCCTCGACACAGGAGATTCTGATCACGTCGTATTTCTCCGTGGAGTACCAGCTAGAAGGGAAGATATCGCAATGCAGACTGCGGTATCTGGTACCTGCCAATGCCACCCTGTACCAGGGTATGATGTCAGCTCATCAGCAGCATGGGGACAATTTCACGTGAGTATATAAAGGGTTAAGTCACATATGTACTTCCATTTCATATAGAGTTTCATATTGGGTATAAGTTGATGTTCCAATCACGTCATTCCGTGGAGTACCAGCTAGAAGGGAAGGCTTCGCAATCCCGGGGGGTCACTCTCATACAAAAGTGCTACCCACCCGTGTCCATCAACCTCTGAAATGGACCCTAACGTCGAAAACTTGTGCACCTAAAAAGGTACCCCTTTCTCGGGTTTTTCCTATTGAGTGCTGAAAACCAACCCTTTTTAAAGGAAAACGTCGACGACGCCGTATAGCTGAAAATGATATCCTTTCGACGCTTTTTTTTTGGACGCGGGTGCGTAGCCAGTCATGTTGGAGGTGACCCACGCCCCCCCCCCCCCCCCCCCCCCCACCCCCGGGTTCGCAATGCAGACTGCGATATATGGTACCTGCCAATGCAACCCCGTACCAGGGTATGATGGCCGCCCATCAACAGCATGGAGACCAGTGGCGGATTTAGGGGGGGGGGGGGGGGTTTAGGGGGTTTAACCCCCCCCCCCCCTTGGGCTGCCAAGTGAAAATGTATCAGTGAAAGAAGTGAAACAAATTGAAAACAAAATCACTTACGGGGGTTCAAAATAGCCAAAAGAATTCGCAGCTTCGCGGCTCATGGACGATGCTCCGCATCGTCATTGGGTCAAACCCCCCCCCCTTAGCAAAAAGCTAGATCGTCATTGGGTCAACCCCCCCCCCCCCCCTTAGCAAAAAGCTAGATCCGCCCCTGGAGACAACTTCACGTGAGTCTGTTTTAAATTTTAAAAAGGGCTTGGCCACACTTCATGACTATAAGCATGCTTAATCAGTACTTCTATTATAGTTCACATTGATGCGTTCTACCCAGGAGTATACATGGGTAAAATACTTGGTCGGGTGTTAATTAGCATGTAACGCCCTATTACATATAGTAGAGCAGCTTGGGCTAGTATGCTCCCCTGGGAGTTGAGATGGTGGGCAAGATAACTGTGTGGGTTTGAACCTGATGGCCAGGGCATTACTGCGCCTCTGATCCATGGCACTCTATGAATGCTGTGACAAATACAATATCATGTCAATCGAACTTACTATTTGATATTATCTATCATATCATACGTATACTTACTATTTGATATTATCTATCATATATCATATATGCATATATGATAAACAATACGTTTTACAGTAATTCATTTGATTAAAAACCCTTTGCAGATATGAGTATGACACGTACACTCAGTTTGGTCATCACGTGACCTCAATCAATGACGTCAGAAGTGACGACAGCAGACACTGGGCTCTACATCATGGCGACACCTGGGAACAAGCAGATTTTGGTAAAAAAAAGAAGAAAAAGGAAAGAAATTAAAATTAAACAAAAACGGATGCTTGAGCAATGTTGATTTTCCCCTTCCAGTTTTTAACATTACTTAGTAAAGTAATGTGTGTTTCACTAATTGAAAACTGGCTTATATTTATCATACGTATATGAGTCTAAGATTGTTTTGTAAATTATATATTACATCGAGTATGTGTGAAGAAAGTGTTAAAGTATACACATGATAATAACATAATTGTTGAATGTTGACAGTAAATCAATTATGGTTATTGTCACACAACATCGACAGCAATATAATACTTTTGTTTTATATAATTATGCTTGAAAACAGTTTTACGTGATTCATCAATATGAGACTGCCCTTCTTCCAACAGGAATTGATCTCCTAAATGTGCAACATGAAGATCTATATCTTTGGAGATACACCAACTACACTGGAGGACAATTCGAACCGACAAACTTTACAGGTAAAATTGGATAATACTTTGTCCCTTTCTTAATTCTCTTTCTATTTCTTCTTTTAATTCTGTTTTTTTTATTCAATCGATCAATCGATCAATCGATCAATCGATCAATCAATCAATCAATCAATCAATCAATCAATCAATCAATCAATCAATCAATCAATCAATCAATCAATCAACCAATCAATCAATCAATCAATCAATCAATCAATCAATCAATCAATAATTCAATTAACGAAATTGTATTTGCATACTTTTTTCAAGTTTTACCTTCTTTCTTTATTTCCTATTTTGATTCAACCCCCCTCTCCCTCCTATTTTTAATCATGTTCTATTTCTTTCTCTAACCACGTTCACAAAATGCATAATATCATAATGTTGCTTTCCATTCAACGTTTGTTACGCGTCTTATATTTTAAAGACATTCATATCTTCAGTAGATTTCGATACATTTGTTAAAGGGATCAAGTAACATTGTCAATGCCCGGGGGGGGGGGGGGGGGGCATTTCACCAAATTTGTGTCCCCCAGGGTTCCAATGTAGGGGCTCCGAAGCGGATCACCACGTTTGCAAGGGGGGTATCCGGAGCGGATCGCCCTTCGACACGTTTGCAAGGGGGGACCCAGCGGAACGGGTGGAACGGCCGATATTTCAGATTTTTTTTTCCTCGGGAGAGGGGGGGGGGAAGGGGGGGGGGGGGTGGCGGGGGGGTCTGCGGAACGTTCGGGACGGCCAATATTAAGGCTTTTGGAGGTCTCCGGAACGGCGGAACGGCCAATATTTAGGATTTTTGGGGGTCTCCGGAACGAACAATTGAGCTGAAAATGGGTGTTTGAGGCTGCCAGTTATAGGAAGTACCCCCCCCCCCCCCCGGTGTCAATATCGACAAACCTTTCTAACAGCTCTAGCAGTCCTTACATACCTGATACCTCATTCTGGCTTATTACCAATACAAGCATGACCTTAATTCTCTTTCGTTATTTATTTTAAAGTTATGTATGATTTCAATGTGTTTTTTAAAATATAAATATAAACTGTGTACAAAGTCAGTGCAATGAGTTCTGTTTTTTCCAATATTTTTTTCTTCAATATTTCATATCAGGCGACTGTCATTCCGCCCTGGATGACGTCATACCATCGTTACACATAATGGACGTAGTCGCTTACATATCCGTTTCAACGATAAATACGGCTAAATATAGCTCTGGGACGTTTAGCTCAGTGTGTAAACGACTGGTGCTGACACCGGTGGAGTCTAGCTTGTATTTCGCCACACTGGCCGCAAACGATCAACTCATCGTATCATTCTCGTAAGTTGACTTTAGTGGATAAGTTTTGTGGTACAAAGTTTTGTGGCCCGAAAGCAATTAGAGGTTGGTCTCCACTACAACTAAAATTGGCCTTTACCACAAAGTTTTGAGAGTTATTTTTGATTTGTTTAATTTATTTGTTATCATTATTTATAAATTGTATGTGTTTTGTGTTTTGTTTTGTTTTTGTTGTTGTTTTGTTTGTTTGTTGTTGTTGTTGTTGTTGTTGTTTTTTTGGGGGGCGACTGAATGTTCTTTACCCCCTCTACCCCCCCCCCCCCTTGACCCCCTTCGACCCTGACTACGACATTAAATCAGTTCTGCTGATAAGATAATATGTGACCGGCTCTGTCAAAACCAGCAACTTTGACACAACATGTAAAATTGAGCTTTTAATATGATGTTGTTGTGTGGATTTTTCTCTTTATTCTGAGACCATTTTTATGCCGATCGGACAAAAATTGACGAAGCTATGATTTTTAAATTATTTTTCTTATTCTGCTAAAACAATGGAGATAATTGAGGTTAAAGTTCAACACTCAGTTCAAAGTACATGTCATTCTTGATTTTATCCTAAGATATAGCCATTTTCCCGATAATATTTCGGAATTTTGCATAGATCTATCTCATAACTTAAGCAACTAGAAAAGTTGCTTAACAATATGATACTAAAATGTCCATTTCGTCCCTGAGGTCAATTTTGGACCTTTCCAGGCCATTTAGTACGCAAAATCGTAAATGCGGCGAAGTTCCTGGTTTTGCCAGAGCCGGTCTCATATGTTCATTAAACATTAAAATAAGTTAGTCTTAATTCACTGCATTATATATATATTGAAAACATTTGCATACATTTTGAGAGTATTCCTAAAAAGAGATCTGTTATTGTATGTATTTTTGTACTATTTTGTTCACGGCCCTGCTGAAAGCGGGCATTCTTACAAATATTGTATAAACCGTGAATAAATAAAATAACACAAACATAAGAGAGTTGAGTGGAATATATGATTTCATATTTTCAATTTGTTTATGTCTCACACATAACAGTTCTAGATATCAAATAATTCACTTTTCAGTAATTTATTTGTATTATTTATTTTATTTTACCGTGACAGGGCAGAAATTGATCCCACTACATTTTCACTTGATGCAATAAATGGTCTGGCCAGTAACGCTCAATACGCGTGGAGGGTGCATGATGTTTATACTGGTCGTCTACTTCCTTCAGGTAACAAAACATTATAAAAGTATTATGGCATCCACCCACCCCACACAATTATTAAATGTGTTTGTTTATTCTTACTAGCAACATCATTTATAACAGCAATAGACAGGTAAAATAGCAAAAAAATCAAACCCCTATTTTGTTATTTCCCCCTATCATGCCTATGCAAGTTTGTATGTGCGTGTTAGGGTGTTAGTGTATGCGTCCGATCGTTGGTGTGTTTTTGCCTACATACTTGTGTGTGAGTATACGTGTGTGTGTGTGTGTGTGTGTGTGTGTGTGTGTGTGTTTTTTTATGTGTGTGGATGTTTGTCATGTGTGCAAATTTAGCTTCTCCCACGATAATTTAGCTCTATTCATTGATCTGAACGATACACATCCCACCAGTAATGGACAAACTTTTTCCAAGAAATGGCAAACAACTATCATTATATTAATGTAACTTTCTTTTGAATTAGCATTTTAAACTTTTGATCTTAATACAAATAATTACCTCCCAAATTTGTCATCGTCAGCGTCAGCGTTGTAACCCGACTTGACCTTGTGAAATACCAATACAGATGATTGAACTTTCATACTAATAACTTTCTTTTAAATTCCCTTATCACTAGATTTGAAAGAGACGACAATATCAGATGGCGGCCATTACGAGTTCAGGTTTACCGCTCGAAGCAGCGCTAGACCTACCACACCTAGATGGGAAAACCTCATTCTTCTGTTCAGCATGACTCTCCTATGCCACATGTTCATTGCAACAAGATGAAATATGACAATAATTATAACAACGTCAATCGGGTGTGAGTGAGAAGGGCGTTATTTGAATTGTTGCCAATTTGAGTTCTGCGTGAAGGTCGAATACCTTCTCTATGTGATGCAAATTTTTCAGATAGTAATTAGTTATAATTTTGAGAATATTTATTCATACATAATAAAAGATAGCTATGCATTTTTTTTTTTACAAGGCTCTCAAACTTTAAACATGATTATCTTCGAAACACATATAGTGACTTAGTGTCCTTCTCTTACTGAACTTGCATATTTTGTCATCAACTCTAACATCAATTGCACAGATTATGCATTTGAAATATACGCAATGAATGCAGTTAGATGCTCTGTAATATCTATCAAATAACCTGGGGGTGTTTCACAAAGATCCGAAGTTGAACTTAACTTTAAGTTGGACTAAGAAACTATGGAAAGCCATTAGTTTCTTTGAAAATTCTTTTAAAAGGCATACATTTATGATTCAAATCATTAATATATTCTATTAGAAAGGAGATTTCACGTTATTAATGTAAAGTTTATGAAAATTATTAAAAACT
This sequence comes from Echinarachnius parma, assembly GCA_037951105.1. Taxonomy (NCBI): domain Eukaryota; kingdom Metazoa; phylum Echinodermata; class Echinoidea; order Clypeasteroida; family Echinarachniidae; genus Echinarachnius; species Echinarachnius parma. Next base: position 293,220 of record JBAMJV010004136.1, on the reverse strand, counting down.
TGCATTTTTGTTTTTGCATTTTTGCTTTTTAATATATTTTATTCCAAGGCTACAGATGGCTTTCCATAATGTTTAAGTCCAACTTAGAGTTAAGTTCAACTTAGGATCTTTGTGAAACACCCCCCAGGGCCGGTAATCAATTGAATACTTTAGTCTAAAATGTTTCAATGTACTTATTTTGTGGCGTAAGTAAAATACCCCAAAATTGAGGATGACTATATTTATTGATTGCACATTTTACCAAATAATTCACTTAGTAATTTGTAATACCTATCTGGCCCTGCAGGCCAAATATATTACTTTTTATATATATAATTTAGGACTAGGTTTTTCATGTAATATAGTTAACAGACAATTGATGTACATACTATACCATCTTACCATTTTCACCTGGGGTGACCCTTTTTTCAATCTCTCCGAGCTTTGCGGGCATTCCGTATTTCCGTATTATACGTTTACATTTACTTCAATTTCATAATACATGACTTGAATCTAACTCTCTATGTTTATGTTATTTTATTTGTAGGATCATATTTTGTAAATGAACTTGTATTTTGTATTTTATGATTTAAAGATTGGAAATAAAATGATTGAAATGAAATGAAATATAATATCTTTCACCAATCCTTTTTGGTCAATATTCTAGCCAGAGTTTATATACAAAATTACTACAGTATTTAACAGAAAACGACATGATTCCACTAGTTTAAGAGCCTTTCTTGACTTGCTAAGCCCTAGCTGTCTCTATTGGCCTGGTAAATGAAGTATACAAAAATAATCTGGGGGGAGGGTGTTTCACAAAGATCCTAAGTTGAACTTAGCTCTAAGTTGGACTTTAAAAATTATGGTAAGCCATTTGTTTCCTTGGAATAAAATATGTTTAGAAGCGAAAATGCAAGTATTTTAGACTTTTCATACATTTTAAATACAAAACATGAAATCCCCTTGATGATAGAAAATATCAATGATTTTAATAAACATTTTATATTCCTTTTAAAAGAGGTTTTACAAAATTGTTTCAAAGAAACTAATGGCTTTCCATAGTTAGAGTTTAAGTTCAACTTAGGATCTTTGTGAAACACCCCCAGCAGTTTCTAGACTAAGTAAGACAGGAATGGTCATTGGCATGTAAATGTCACTGCATTTTCTCAAAGACTCTGCCATAGAATTTGATATTCAGGCAGATATTTGAGAAAAATATGTTCTTACATTTCACTCAATGTTACATTTAGTTCTGCCTTTAAAGATTTGAAAGTGAACAATAAATAGAACAAATAATCGGACTAATATATAATTTCAGCACATATATATCAATATATTTATTCAATAAATAAAATATTCTAACATACATTTGTACGAGCATGGTGGAAAAGGAATAACATGTAAATATATGTATTTTGTTCAGCTTCTACCTAGAAACTTGCACCAGCAAGGGATATGTGAATTCCCGGACAAAATAGTCAAACGCGATAGACATAAACACATGAAAATAAACAAAGAAAATAGAGTTTCCACTGGATTCGAACCAAAGACCACCCGGAATGCTAGACAGGCACGGGCGTAGCGAGTTACGTAATACCTATTCAACTGGGGGGATGAATGAATAGATCATTCCCCCACTTGAATGGGTATCAATGTCATGTCTACGCCCGTGTAGACAGGTACTTTACCAACCAAAGCTTTTTCTATCTCAGTTGGTAGAGCACCTGTGTGGCGATCCGGAGGTCTCGGGTTTGAATCCCGGGGAAAAACTCCTTTTTTTCATTTTCATTGATATAATATATTTCTGGTCAGTTTCCCTATGTTTTGAAGTAAGACATTTATAAACAAGCACATGTTCGCACCACAAACTTTGAATAATGATGTGTTTCAAACATTAGTAATAAATACTGACAGACTAGAAATTATAGACACCCCACTCTCTCTCTCTCTCAATGCTAGAGAAAAAACAACATCTAGTTAATAAAGTGAAACCTCGTTATAACGAGCACCGTTGGTCCATCAATGGCCCATTGTAGTTACCCTGTTAAGTCAGAATACATTGTTGTATCAGAGATCAAAATTAATTTAAAATACATGGAACCTGGACCTGTGAAATAGCCCCACTATATCAGGTACCTCGTTATAACAGAGCTCATTATAAAGAAGTTCCACTGTAATATGTTTATAACTGGACCATAAATTACCCAGACTATGGTCTAATATGAAGAATACAGGTTATATACAAATTAACTAGACTTCAAGAGGGTTCACATAATATAACCCTGGTGATGTCACTTCATATTCAAAGGTGTAATACACATGATAGTTTTGCCGTTAAAAATGACCGAACTCCAATTTTCGGCGTTTCAAGTACATTTTCAGCAAATTAAACACAAAAAAGGGGTAAAAATGAGCATACAAATATAACCCTAATTCTGGCTTTTTGAGTAAACACATTTACAAAAACACCCCTCAAATACACAAACAAAGTAGCCTTTCACGAAAGGGTACCCTATATTGTCATAAAATGCTTCCCCCTTTTTTCCCCCCTTATTTTCGCAAACATCGTCATGAAAGATATACCATTTTTTCCATTGTGAAATTGTGAACGATCATGCGTATACACGGCCAATGTGAAGAGACACCACCCGAGGCTTAAACCATTATATTTTGTTGACCATTATTCACCTTTAGAAACTATTTCACCTCTAAGCATTGATTGGTACAAATTTCCAACAAATAAAACAAAAAGATAATTTAGAAAACGCATCGTTGGTACCTGTTATGTACATTCATATAGGTTATATATTGCATCAAAATAAACCAATATTACAATTCTTACTACCATTTACATAGAAGAATGCACTCTATTTTGGCCCTATCTAAACAAATGATCAATTATACAGTTTTATCCTTTTTATAAAATACAGCTAGCATCAGATGACATAAAATATTGTCCTTTAATAAATAATAAATTACTCATGTCATATCAAAAGCTTTTTGTAATGTAGCCTTTTCTTATCGTTTTAATTGCTTTTTCAGTAGGTTTAATCATCGTCTTGAATTCGTACAAAATGGCTTTATATTTTGTTTGCACATAAACCTTTCAAATACTCTGGCATGCTAATATTAGATATTTAAAGGAGCTAACACTGGAATACACACAGAGTGCCTACTTAATTACTCTATGTTCACACCTAATACCATTTTTCTACCAATTGCAGAAAGCCGTTAATTTCAGTGATTATTAGTGGCGAGTGAGGATTACAACAATTGATAGATTAAATCCTGAACGCATTAATAAACCACTCCACTTGAAAATGATATTCGTTTAAATTGAATAATTAACTTACTATGCAGTAGTTGAAAAGTGAAAACAATAAATATATACACACCACAAAGTTTCATAGTTGAGTATGGTATTTCTATGGTATGGAATAAAACTTTAATAAATATAACATATATATACCATTGTCTACAGCACTGAATTCTGATAATTATCAAATTATATTTACTATATATGACACTGATTTTGTAATACTTTTGTATATACATACCTTCATTTTATGAAGTGATGAAAATTAAATTGGTATTGGAAAACACCATACAAGCAAATAAATAACTTTGTGCTATATGGAATGTTAAAATGTACAAATTATCTATAGCAGATCTATACAAAGTTCGAAAGAGTAAGCCTATGAGTCCTAGACAGTTGACCCTTATATTGGATCTGATACTTGTGATGTTTAAAGCGATCCATTAAATTTCAACAAAATCATTTGGAGCTTTCAAGCTTCTCTTGTACCTTGCTGTTTGGCTTATGGTAACAGAATAATAAATTTGGTTTTGATTTTTTCAAATGTCTCCCTAATTATGGAGATATTTAAAGATCGAATTTGAAAGCACTAAGAACGCAATCTCCCAGCATCCAACACACTGTTAAAACCTCAAATCAAAAAGAAAGTTGTTTTGAATCATTACAACAAAAGAGTGAGATGTCATCATAAAATACTCTATAATACATGTAGTAGCAAAACTAGCAAATTTGTCTTTGCAATGACACCTCACTTTTCAGATGGAAAAAATCATTTATGAAATGCATTACTTACCAAACATGATTACTTGAAATAATTTCCTTCTGAACTGTTTTAATTAACAGAAAATCACATTTTACCTATCTCTGAACATTCAGATAATTGAACAATACATTAACATTATTCACAATTATGCTAATCATAACTTTGCATTAGCAGTAGGTCATAAAGTACACGGGATTATTAAATCACATAATATTGGTATAAAGTTATATCAAAGATCATGGTCGGAGAATGGATTATAGAACATTTCCACACATTTGTCCATTTCTAGCATAATTATTCCATGGCTCTTCAAGAGAGTAAATACAAATAAATTATTAATGGCTGGGATGAAATAAGGACAGATAAACATACAAATCAAAACATTATTGCACTGGCTGAAAAGTCTGCTAGCTATCTATTCACTAGTATAATTCCTTGATAAAAAAACTTCTGATAATTTATTTTTCTCTTACATTACATCATGGGAGTCAATTTGAGAAGCTAGAAGGGATTCTTTTGTTCAGTGGTTGTTGTTGGGGGGGGGGGGGGGAGGGAGGAGGGAGGGGGGGGGGAGGGGGGAGGTAACAGTCTTTTTTCTAATCTCCCCAAGATTTAAATAATTTCCTGCATATTGATATTAAACAACCAGAGAGGTGTTTTGGTCTAGTGGTCAGAGATCAGCTCTTCGCACTTATCGGCCCGGGTTCGAAACCAAGGCTGCGTCTCTTGGATGGTGACGATAAAGGGTGGTCCAGACGTAAATAATCCTCAATTGATTCAATTTGGCTAAAAAAAACAAATAACCGACCAACTATCGACACCGATGATGCATAAAATCTTGATTGAGGAAACTAATACCTCCTCTTGCCTAGTACGGGATCTCGTTCTGGAAGTACTGGATCATATCGTAGGTCCTCGTTCTGTAAAAGAGATAGAACAAAAGGAAAGGGTGTGAATAGATTACATGAATCATTGTTAGTTAAAGTTAAAATCAAAGTTCTTCCCTTGCCAATTTTGGCACATAAGGCGGCGCCTATCTCTGATTCATTAGCCCTATAGGCCACACGTCTACTAAATGTAGCTAAAGCTACAGAAGGGGGCCAGTCCTCGGGTAACTTGTGTGATTAACTTTCCCTATTCCATTCTATAAATGCTGAGCGCCTGGCTAGAAGGCAGAAGGTACCATTTTTATAGTCTTTGGTATGACCCGGTCTGGGTTCGAACCCAGGACCTCCCGTGCATGAGGCGGACACTCTAACTGCTACCCACCATGCTCGGTTATGAATCAATGTATTCCTATCAAAATGCAATCAGCTATATCAAACTGTAGGAGCAATGCATTTCAATATTGAAATTCAGCCTATAACATTGCACACACATAAAACAAATCAGTACAACCTTTTTTGTCATGGTACATGGATAAATATTGAGGATCTAAAGGGTCAATTATTGTGTACATATATAGTCATTTGTAAATATTCATCAGTGTGCTATTAAACATTATAAAAAGATGATGATGATTATTTGTTATGCCCTGCATGTACTTTGCTGATTATAAGGTTATTTTCTGAATATTTTTCTTAAAGCTTTTTGAAGCATGTTCCATTGAGATATGTTATGTTATGTAGCAGCTCACTGTCATCATCAATCTAGATATAAGAACCTACAACATACTACACAGGGGGTGGAATTAGGGTAAAGGGTTTATTGGCATTGTCAACTCCATTTGGTCTAGTATATGCCTGTAACTTCTAGTTGTATTTCCTCTTGGGTATCACTAATAATGGAAATAATCAATGTTTTTTTAAACTGTTTTGACTGTTTTCCAACGGTACTGCATGAAACGTCATCTGAGTGCATCTGAGCGTGCACCAACAAAAGCGGGTTTATGTAACCACTGTTGTTCAATCTGCTGCTATGTCAGTTGTTTCGTAACCCACTTTAATTCAAAGTGCAATGTCAGACGACATTTCGATAAGTAACAGTTGGAAAACATGGCAGCCTCCAGTGTTCAGTCAAAACAGAAAATAGTGGTTTAAAAAACATTCATTATTTCCAATATAAGTGAGGCTTAGAGGAAGTATACAACTAGAAGTGATGGGAATCATGTACTTATCAGTAACGGTAAGCAAAAATGCCAGCGTCTCGATTCCCTTTAACCAGCCCTATTAACCCATATATGGTTTTGAAAGAGTTTTTTAGTAATTTCTAGTAATTATGTCTCACCTGACATTCTGGCAGCACTTCTCTATGATGCTGACCATGTACTGGGCTGCCTCCCTCTCTGTTTGGTTGGGACTGAAGCGAGCCCTTTACAGCAATCAAAAGAAAAGAATACATTGATAATGAGTAATATGGAAAAAATCCCTCATGTTATGAGGAGGGCTTTGTCCAAGTATGGATGAACTATAGCCTTATATTATTATATTAATGAGTAATAATGATCTCATATGATATTACATTAATGAGTCTGTATCTTCCTGACTAACAATTATGAAGTAAGTATGAAAATGAAATCATTTTTAAAGATTAACATAGCTATTATATCTACATGTATAGAATTGATTTTCTAAATCTCAAATCACTAACATTGCCATGAAGAAGACTTCCACAATGACCTAAAAACATAATGTTAAATATCTTTTTTCTAAGAAATTATTTTGAAATTGTTAAAGTGGTAGTATAGTTTTGGTAAGGCTGAACTTTAGTAACCAAACCTGGACAGTATTATAAACTAATAGTTATAACTCCACCATGCTCAAAAGGTATACAAAATTACAAATGACTAAGTAAAAAGCCCGTTATCATTCAAAAAGGGCCATTAAAACACAAGAGGGCGCTTTCTAAAAAGGCATTGGTTTTAACCATTTTTCATACAAAATTATGCATGTGATGTTTTATTGAAACAATGACTGAATAGAAAGATCATCAACAACTATTTAAAAAACGCTTTTGAAAATTTTTGAAAAAGTGCAAGCATTTTTTTTTTGTTGTTGAAAAAACCATCTAATTATTTGGGCCCCATATAATTATAAGATCAGATATATTTATTGATATTTCAACCGTTTCTGGGTCGACTTTGACCAAATAAAGTTTATTCTGCCATTAAAATTGCATGTTCTCTCAAATTCGACACTCAGTTTTTCATTACCTCACAAAAAAATTGTGATGAGCAGCGCCCTCTCTACATAATCTATTCTATCAGTCATTTGATCAAGTTCGCATATTCAAACATTTCATACATCAATTAACGATCGGATCATAATGAATTAATGAGTGAATGAAGGAATAAATGCATAAATGTCTGAATTGAATATTAAATGAACAGATAATCATTGATAAAATAATATATAAATTGATAAATCAATCGATCGATCAATCAATCAATCAATCAATCAATCAATCAATCAATCAATCAATCAATCAATCAATCAATCAATCAATCAATCAATCAATCAATCAATCAATCAATCAATCAATCGACGAGTCATTCAGCCTACCTGAGTAGTTTGAGTGTCTTTCCCTTGAAGCAGGGGAGTCCTGTGTCCAACATCAGAGCTACCAGAGATACGATGGCTTCTTGGTAGGGTCTGTAGCAGAAATGAAAGAAGTTATACAAAATACTACTGTAAACATTTTTGCGCAATTAATATTTTGCGCTGAGCGACTCAAAAACACATTCGCGGTCAAGCAAGTTTTCACACGCATTGCAAATCGCGCATTTATATTCGCGGGTTATAATATTCGCAGACGCCGACTTCAGCGCCAAATCCGCAAACATTACCATGTTTACAGTATAATACTGGCTGCCATCACACATTATCTTCCCATTTGTTTTACGTTCAGCCTTGTGTCTGAGTCAAAATCTGCTGAAAACAACAACAACAACAACAACACAGGCAATATCTAGTAACTTTGTGAAAATACTAAAACCTTTCCTAGACTTCTAGCAGTTCTCACATACATCATTGTAATCATATTACTAATAGAAACGTGGAGCAAGTTTTTTTTCTTCTCAAAATTTCTCTTTCTTTATAAAGATATGTATGATTGAAGTGTTCGGATGTAAGATTCTCTAGAGGGGGATTATTACTGTGTAGAAAGTAAGCGCAGTGAGCTAGCAAATACCACTTTGCATTTTTGTTCCTTACTTAGTCATCAGGTATTCATTTATGGTGGAATATTCACAAAAATACAAAAATACACATTTTATCAACCATTCAGTTTTTGCACATGTCAAATAAGTTACTAGATCCCTTTCAAACTGAGAGAGATTAGTTGGAAATTTAATATAGATTACCTGACAGCTAAGTAGGCTTGCACGCATAGCTCCTTGAATTTCTTGAAGGGTGCTGCGTTGACGTTACCACCCATGATCATCACCATCTCATCGGTTAGCTTGATGTCTGGCTCCCAGCCGAGATTGCCACCCGGCGAACTCTCAAACATGAATCCAAAATCTGACAAAAAAAGAAAAGAAAAACAGTTATACTAACTGGTAAGTGTTGTTGACCATATCTCAAGAACTAAACAAAATACCTCAATAGATCAACATATAATGTCATAGATGGTACATATTATCTGTCTCCATTTTAAGGTTTGCTGGCTTACGATTAATTGTAACTTACAATCGATTGTATCTCTTCCTGCAACCGGGCCTAGATGTTGCAATGAGAACCCAACAAAATTAAATGCCTAAGCTCTTTAAAAAATGTCTAAAAGATCAATGATCTTCTTGGCTTACTAATATGGACGATGTTGCCATTGTTTCTGTCCTTGATCTGAAGCTGGAAGCCTATCATGCTTCAAGATCTAAGACGTTGTAATGGGAACCAAATCAAATCAATATATACGGTCTAAAATAAGGTCTAAAAGATCTAAGATCTTCTTGGCTAACCAATATGGATGATGTTCCCTCTGGTATCCAACATGATGTTGCCATTTTGTCTGTCTCTGATCTATAGCTAGAAGCATATTATGCTACAAGATCTAAGTCTAGATGTTGTACTGAGAACCCCACAAAATTAATAGCTGAGGTCTAAAAAAAAAAAAAATTTTGAAAAGATGTATGATCTTCTTGGCTAACCAATATGGATGATGTTCCCCCTGGTGTCCAGCATGATGTTGCCGTTGTGTCTGTCCTTGATCTGCAGCAGGAATCCCACCACACTGTACGCTGCCATGCTCTGGATGAAGTGACGACGAGCCTACATCCGAAAGTAAAAACAACAATAATAAAAATAAGACATGATAACAATGTTGATTTATACAGCATCTGATATTGTTGATTATTATCTCTGTAAGTGCTTTTATACAATGGGATTATGACCTCGGTTATCAGATAGACAAGCACAATCAATTTGTACTTAATGTGCACATTCTCAACTCCCTGGGGAGTATTCTAGCCAGGCTCTAGATGATGTGATGAAAAACCTAAATGTAAGGTAAACAAACAGATATCTTTCAACTTCATTTTATACACATTATAAATTTTGCAGACATTATATTTGACTTTATAGACAAACCTATGAAAGGCATTTAGACTATTGACATATTTCCATTTCATTCTTCGGTTTATATCATAAGCCAAACAACAAGGTACAAGAGAAGTCTGAAAACTCCAAGTGATTTTGATTGTATTTGACAATGTTAATGGATAGCTTTATTAAATACACATGTTTTATTGCAATTACCTTTTGGAAAGCAGGTGTAGTCTCGTCTCCATACTTGGTGAGGAAGTACTCGTACATGCCGATGTCAGTCTGTCGTCCCAGTTGATCTCTGGACTTGCAGTCAGGGACACACTGGATCACTCCACACTGGGGAAGGAAGAAATGTGACTCTTTTGTTACCATGGACAATAAAGTGTAAAATATCTCCACAGACTCTCATATATTCTACTAACAAACAATACCTATCTCTACAGTGTTAAGTATAAATTATGTTTTTACACATTTAATTTTGTCACTGTTCACTGATTAAAAAAAATACTTGGGCTGAATAGTTTAGAGGGAAAAGGGGTTGGGGTTGAGATGGGGGGGGGGGGGGGGGGGGGGGTGTTGATGTCTAACATTAACATGTATTTAATTAAACTTTCTCAAGAGAGTAACCACTCACTTGTTAGGTGCCATCTTGGAAAAAAAAATGTTTATCTTTCTTTGCACCATGATAGATAAGAAATTGACTTTTTAAATGATTCACGATGAAACATTACTTAGAGAGTTAAGCTGTTAAATCCTAGTTTAAGACATACATTACACAGATTGTGTTTATAAGCCAGGGCTCGACACTGACACTGGCCCACTTGCATGGGGCAAATACAAATGGATGTTGGGCAATTCAAATTTCATAAATGATCTAGTTTGCTTGCCGGATTGGGCAACTTAGATTTCTCTTGAGCTACAAGAGTAGAATGTAATTCCTTCTTACATATACATCTCACATAGAAGTAAGCCGGTAAGTTAATTTTGTGTTTGGGCAAGTGAAATTTGAACATATATGATTTTAATGCTAAATATATTACTCATTGCGGATATAGTATCGAAAATAATATCGCTAGTGATATTCGTTTGTCTCGCAATGTATGGTCAACAAGGAATCTAAAAGATCACGACGTTTCGTGCGCCGCTGCAACACTTCGTCAGGTGATACAAATCTACTGTAAGCAAGGGTGTTTTATACCCTGCGGTAGGCTCCAACGCGCTATCCCGCATGAGCGAGTACGCTCCTAATTGGTCAATAACGGACAAGGCCTATTGGCCGACGCACACGGGTGCTCAACCAATCAATATGATTTTAGATGCCCAAATTAGCCAGTAGAGAAAAAATATAAGTGTGGAGGCTTGTATATATACAAAGCAATTGTTAACTTACCCCAGGAGCAGTGGCTATCACCTTGTAGGGGACCAGGTAGAGATCCAGACCCACTTGATGGAAGATGTTCTTGAACAGACCGATCACTTGGAGAGCAAGCATATCCTGCAAGAATGGTTCATAAATAAAAGGATGAGACCACAATTGTATTAAACCTGCAGGCTGCACTATATAAACATACAAGGAAAAGAAGGCATTAATCATGTAAAAGTATATGAAGAGCTCCATCTGGCATCCTGCCAATGGGAGGGTGGTCCTTATAAAGCTGTGTAGGACTGCTCTTCAAGCATTAACGCCTTAGGGCTTATCCCGAGACCCAAGACCCTTCAGTCCTAGCGCCTCAAGTTTTGCACTTGGACTTGTTCAAATTTAATTTTTGAAAACTTCATAAAAATTACACAAGACCATCAAATTGATTACCTGTGTGACATTCCAGAACTGGGCCTTGAGGGACAGGGCTTGGTTTCAGGACTCAAGACCTGTAAGTCCTAACGTCTGTAGTTCTTGGACTTGTCCGAAAGGATTTTCCTTAAAATGTTGTACATAATTAGACAAAACCATCAACATTTTCGTATCTATCTGACGTCATCACCAACCTTGAAGATGCAGGTCTCCCAGATCTGGGCCTTGAAGGACAGGGGCCTTGTTCCTGGGAATCAAGAACTGTTAGTCCTAGTGCGTCAAGTTCTTGGATTTGTTCAAAAGGATTTTCCTTAAAATGTTGTACATAATTAGACAAAACCATCAACATTTTCGTACCTGTCTGACGTCATCTCCAACCTTGAAGATGCATCTGGACTCCCAGATCTGGGCCTTGAGGGACAGGGCTTGTTCCTGGGACTCTAGACCTGTTATATCCCAAGAACCTGCAGTTTTTGCACTTGGACTTGTTCAAAAGGATTTTCCTTATAATTTCCTAAATAATTACACAAAACCATAAACATTTTTTTACCTGTCTGACGTCATCTCCAACTTTGAAGATGCAGGCCTCCCAGATCTGAGCCTTGAGGGACAGGGCTTGTTCCCGGGACTCTAGACCTTTTAGTCCTAGAGCCTCTAGTTCCTGGACCCCACACTTCTGCACCTTGAACCTGGCCAAGAAGGGTGCCTTGGCAGCACTGGTAAGAAAAAAGAGAGAAGTAAATTCAGTACAGATTAGTATGCTTTTATCAGTACATTTAACACAAAATCTACACACTCATGTTTCAAATTACATCAAATATGTATTCAATATCTGTATCTGACTGTTGGACTTTTCAGTCCATGAGCCTCTCAAGAGTTCCTGGACCCCACACTTCTGCTCCTTGAACATGGCCAGGAAGGGTGCCTTATTTACAGCACTGATAACAAAACGTAATGCCATGGTAATATCTGAATATTAGACACTTTATAAATACAAAGGTGCAAAAAAGACTTTGGCAAAACAAAAGAACATAATCAATTGTACACTAGTTATTTACCTCTGCATGGGTGTTCCAGATTTGTAGTCAATCTCCATGACGACAGCTTCCGGGTTGCTAGGGAGATAGCAGCCTGGCTGAAGCTCAATCTTAGCCAGTTCTTTCAGGCACGCTCCCTTCCTCTCCTCACCCTTGGGGTACGGCCTGATAAAAGAGACAAACATTTCTTTATAGATTATCTTTATCTCTATATAGATAGAAACAAAGGATACAAAGGATATACTATAAAAGATTATGGCTGGGTAACCCATATTCAACTGTAGAGCATTATGCCCTATTGCTGGTCTTCCATGAGAACCAGATTAATAAGAAGATTATGTTGTAACCATGTGAAAGAAGTATTTCCTAAATTTGGACAATAAACAATCAATCAATGTTGGTAGGATAGCATTCATTTAAAGGGTACCACCACCCAAAAATAATATTCTTATTAAAGAAAGGTAACATCTTTAGTATTCCATTCCATCAACAAGTTCACAAAAATATGTTTTCAGAATTTTTTTATTTTATTGGAAACGCATCACCATTCTAAAGCATGCATTCATGCGGTCTGAATTACGCAGACTACTATGTGTGCGGTGAATTGCAATGTGTGCAGAGCGAACGAATCGGCCGGGAATCTATTGTTTACAAACGTGCGCGTGAATAGCATTGGCGCACTCGCAAATGGTTGGCCCGTATGGAACCAGGAAATAGCAGTGGTTCCGTAAGTGGTGGAAATTAATTGCTTTGTTTATGAATTACACAACCCTTTGCAAAATGTTAGGTATCTATTTGATATCACAAAACGGTACCAAAACATATAATAATGTGTTGTTCTTTGCCTGGTGGTCCCCTTTAATTATTTATTTCTTAATTCATTCATTTATTTATTTATTATTTATCATTTATTTATTCATTTATTTTATTTATTCATTTGCACATTTTTGACCATTTTCAAACAAACAAACAATACAACGTGATCACAATTTCTTACAAACAGTGCATTAAATAATGTTGCTTTTATAGGAGACAGAACTTCAATGATGGTAAGATTTTCCCTTTTATTAAACAAATAAATAAATAAATAATAATAATAAAGAAACAAATAAGTCACCTGATTTCTCCTGAGATGGCTGTGATCTTGCCGAAGAAGTCAAACTCTCTCTCGTAAAAGGCTTTCGCTGGTCCCGACAGATTTGCAATGATGCCTTCAATCAGCAACTCGAGGGCGTCAGCAAATTCACCTGAAATGAATTTGGAAACATATTAATTAAACTGATAGCTAGTTGCCTTGAATTGAGCAGGGCGTATATTACTTTATATACTTGGCTAACATGTTCGTAGAAACTAGGAAATTCCATAAACTATATATAAAATGAAAGGGGCATCAATGTTTGACTTTATATACTACTTGGCTAGCATTTTTGTAGAAACTTGGAAATTCCATATAAAATGAATTTGTTATAACCAATTTTTTGCTGTGATTCATAATAGATTCATCAAAGAAACCACTGAAGTCAATTTGATTGTTGGTGCAGCACGCATTCTCCAAAAACCTGAAAGTATTTTCAGGACCAAATGGTCCTAAATGGGTTGAGGTACATAATACAGTTCAGTGGCTATCTAGTCCACCCACTAAAAACAACAACAAGAAAGGAAGAAATACAAATAATCAAGTGGTGAAAAAAGACAAATAATTTGTTTAAAAAGAGGACTGAACCTACTGAAAGTTACAACTTTACAGGGGGTGTTTTCAGAAAAATCCCAATTTAAACTTAACACTAAGTTGGACTTAAAAATTATGGAAAGCCAATTGTAACTTTATTTAAACATATTCAAGAGCCCAAATACGAACAATTGAACCCTTCCACAAAATTTCAAATCAATAACTAGAAGTCTCTTTGATAAAAACATTTTGAAATTATTTTCATCAAAATTGCGGGCCTGTTATATGAACTTAATTAACAATTTTACAAAGAAACTAATGGATTTCCATAATCCCAAGTCAACTTAAGTTGACTTGGGATCTTTGTGATTTTGTTGAAACTTGGGAAACTTTGTGACTTGGGATCTTTGTGAAACACCCCCTTGCAGGGCGTAGACAGCGGGGGGGGGGGGGGGGGGGGGGGGGGGATGGGGTGTATGCATCCCCCCACCTCACAAGGTGTGTGTGTATGTGTGTGTGTGTGTGTGTGTATCTGTATACGAGATTGATCCTCGTAAACGTCTACGCCATTGCCCCCTTGGATTGGTTTCTTACCGTCCCTCTCCTTGGCCTCCTCATCCTTGAAGATGTTGGTGTTCATGTTCCAGATCAGCTGATGGGCCAGGAGCTGGGACTTCTTGGCCAGGACCAGGATCAGCTCTGTCACAAATCCAAACTGTGTAGAGAAAGTGCAGGAATGAAGAAAATATTTTGCAATGTTGAATTAATTTTTAGTGAAACATAGTATATCAGATTTATAATAACAACTTCAAGTTCCAGATCAGCTGATGGGCCAGGAGCTGGGACTTCTTGGCCAGGACCAAGATCAGTTCGGTCACAAACCCAATCTGTTAAGCAAAAAATACATAAGAAAAAGCAATGAAAGGATTCACCAAACCACATCGATGTGTATCAGTCTAAATGTGTGCATATCATATAAGTATCCTACAAAAAGACATAACATATTGGTTATAAATCTACATCTTAATGTTCCAGATCAGCTGATGGGCCAAGAGCTGGGACTTCTTTGCCAGGACCAGGATCAGCTCTGTCACAAACCCAAACTGTGTAGAGAAAGTGCAGAAGAGAAGAAAATAATTGTGACACGAAGTTCATATGTAACATTTAACTACTTTTGATGAGACATAATGTATAGGATTTAAATTGACAACTTCATGATCCAGATTGGGTGATGGGCCAGCAGCTTTAACTTCTACGCTAGAACCAGAATAACCTCAATCTGTTATGACCCAGTATGAGATGCATAATTATTTGAAGAATAATGTACCCTTTCGATTGATTTTAAGTCAACCGCATAATAAGTAAGATAATGAGTAGAGCTTAGTGTTCCTGCTCAGCTCATGGGCAAACGGTAAAGGACTTCCTTGTGGCATACTGTGCAGCTGTGAGAGGTTGGGACGGGTACCGCTTCTACTACAACAAACATTTCACATTAAAAGCACCTCACTTTGCTTACTTTGAGGTGGTTACTTAAACAGTGCAATGGCTAGATAGATATGTGTACTCACCGCACACCACACACAGAACAGAAGTGCTTCGGGCCGGTACTCCATGAGTACTCTTGTAGCATACTGCGCTGTGAGGGGGGCGACGTAGGTACCAGTTTTACTACAACAAACATTTAACATTTAAAGCATCTTACTTTGCTTTAATACTTTCGAGGTGATTACTTATATATTGTGTACTCACCGTGTCATATCTGACAGCCTGAACCAGCTGCGGCACGTAGAACAGAAGCGCTTCGGGCGGGTACTCCTTGAGTACTCTTGTGGCATACTGCGCTGTGAGGGGGTGGGGCGGGTACTGCTGGGAGAAGAACGACAGGGCTGTGACGGGAGGGACTGCCGCCCAGCACAAGATGTGACTCAGCTAAAAAATGCAGAGAAGGAAAAGATAGAACATCAAGTATCCAGTAAATAATTATTGCCAAGATACAAATTTATAGTTAAATATTAATTTTAAATAGTGGTAAAGAATGACAGGAATAACAATTTTAGCCTTGCTTGTTTTCTAGGAGTGGGCAAAGAGTGATAATTTTGATACTCAAAATTTATTGAATAAAAAAAAAAATAATAATAAAAAAATATTAAGAAGAGCTTTGACCATTTTAGGAGCAACAATCACTATCATTATTAAAACAGTCCCAATTTGAATTTGAGCCATTTGTACATTTTTATGACTCAATAGCACAATGAGAAAAATGTAATATTTTTTCTCCTTGATAAAAAATTGAATAGATTGTGTGTAATTCGTATTAAAATAATAATAATAATAGTGAATACTTGTATCGCGCACATTCTGTCTTTCTACGCTCAGGCGCTTGAAAAAAGAAGAAGAGAAAAACACTTAATTATCAAACAAGTATGTTTTCTCGGAAATAATATCACTAGTGATATTCGTTTGTCTCGCAATGTATGGTCAACAAGGAATCTAAAAGATCACGACGTTTCGTGCGCCGCTGCAACACTTCGTCAGGTGATACAAATCTACTGTAAGCAAGTGAATATCTACCCTGCGGTAGCGCAACGCGCTATCCCGCATGAGCGAGTACGCTCCTAATTATGTTTTCAACAATGTATGTTTTCAACAAAATTTAAAGGTCTCTAAGGATGTTGATTGAGGAATTTCAAATCACAAATATATGATAAGGAAACTAACCTCTGCTACATCTGCGTCCACGCTGTGCTCCGTGACCAGGAAGTGAATAGCGCTGGGCAGGTCAGTCACGGCCATGGGGTTCAAACGCACCATACGCGTCACCTCCTTCGCAAGGAGCTCGGAGGACTTGAACCTAAACCCACAGTAGAAAGATGCATTAGAAATAACCACTGGACCACAAATTTCCTCATACTACATACAAACTACATACTAGACGATACTAGCGATATTAATAATAATACAGGGAACAGTGACTGTAGATGAAAATTTTTTCTTTGACCTAACAATTATGGAAAGCCATTTGTTGCCTTGGAATAATCCATATTCAAAAGCACAAAAATACAAGTATTTGAAACTCCCTAACAAAATTGATATCAATAACTTCAAGGCTATTTGATAATAACACATTTCGCTGATTTCAATCAAAATGTATGCATTTTAAAAGAACAGTTCTAACAATTTTACAAAGAAACTAATGACTTTCCACAACATTTAGGTCCAACTTAGAGTTAAGTCCAACTTTGAATATTTGTGAAACACCCCCCTGGTTACCTGACAGGCAGCTGACAGGCAAGATGTGGGGACACCTCCCAGGCGAGATGGGCAAAGTCCCTCCACGTCCTCTCGTTGATTGGCTGCTGCACCCTCCAGTTGCTAACCAACTCCTCTGCGGGCTGCTTTAGCTCGGGGTTATCCAGAGGGTTGCACCAGCAACAGAGTCGCTCTATCTCATTCACCTAGGAACAAAAATATATAAGCATTGTTGGCAAGTCTTTCATGAGAAAATTGACACAGATTTTGTAAGAGAATTTGTTCAAGGAGTCCTCTCTCGTTGATTGGCTGCTGCACCCTCCAGTTGGATACCAACTTCTCTCTGGGCTGTATTAGATCAGGGTTGTCCAGAGGGTTGCATCAGCAACAGAGCCTCTCAATCTCATTCACCTGAAAAATGAAAACAAACAATACTGGAAGTAGCATGCAGAGCTCTCATTTTACAACCAGAAGTCAGGGTTTCAAGCGAATATCAACACAGATTTTGTGAGAGAACATGTGCAAGGAGATCTTCCAGTTGGCAACTAGTCCTTCTTAGGGCTGCTTTAGCTCAGGGTTGTCCAGAGGGTTGCACCAGCAACACAGAGCCTTTCAATCTCATTCACCTTGAAAAGGGAGAAAAAAATACTTGAAGTATGCGGGGCTCTCATTTCACAAACAGAGCTTTACATTTTGGTTAGGGTTTCATGCGAATAATAACACAGATGTTGTGAGAGATCTTGTGCAAGGAGATCTCTCATTGCATTCCAGTTGGCAACTAGTTCTTCTAAGGGTTGTTTGAGCTTCAGGTTAACCAGAGGGTTTCACCAGCAACAGAGCCTTTCAATCTCATTCACCTAGATAAAAAGAAGCAGCAGTTGAATGCAGGCCCCTTATTTTATAAATAAAAATAGACATTTTGGTCATGGTTTCATGTGGAAATCGACACAGATTTATAATAATGAAAATAAACATTTCTGGCAGTTTTTCTTTTACCCAATCTCCTATTTAATTGAGTTCTGGAGTTTTCAAATAGACAAACAAAATTATCATGCTTCACAGGAACATCCAATAACATAAATTTGTCTTATGCAAACAATTGGAAGAAGCAGGGTGTTAACCTACTGAAGAGGGAAGATTCGATTCTGTTTAACAAACCTTCCCCACAGACTGCAGCCCCAGTATTTTCAGAACCAGTTATGAATAAGGTTAAAAGTGGAAATTGAAAACTGAAATCACTGGGGCTGTGTAGGGCCAACATGGCAAGATTGGGCTATGCCCATGAAGGAGATATCCTCTGGGACTGCGGAGAGACCCAGATAATGGACCTCATTTTTAAGTGCAGCGGAGTGGGCTGCATGGATGAAGACCTAGCTCTTGTGAGCGAGACAGCCATCGAAGCAATCGACCATTGGAAGAACTTAATTTAGAAACTTTAATTTTGATCTGAGGAGACACGAACGAACAAACGAACTGGAATGTAAGAGTACATTTTTTACATACCAGCAGCGATAGGATGAGGTTCCTCCTCTTCATGTATTCCTTGGCGTACTTTACTCCGACCTCCCCGCTCTTCCTGGTCATCGATGACCGCTTGGACACCACAGACATGTTACTGGTCAGCGGAACGGTGTTCATCCACCCCTGCGGTCGGCCCAGTGACGTGGTTGGTCTGGCGTTGAGGAATTCGTTGGAGGCGCGCAGGTCGGCCGATACGACGCCAAGCGTGTGCATTTCTTCAGCTTCTGTAAATGTGTCATTACAAAAGAAAAGTATATAAACATAGTGTGAATCAAAGCCCGGATGGACCTCACAGACATGTTTAACTGGTCAGCAGAACAGTGTTGATCCAGCCCCAGGGTTGGCCCCGTGATGTAGATGGTCTGGCGTTGAGGAATTCATTGGAGGCGCTCAGGTTGGCCGATACAACACCAAGCGTGTGCATTTCTTCAGCTGCTGTGAATCAAAGTGGATCAGTGTTCATCCAGCCCTGGGGTTGGCCTGGTGACGGCAATGGTCTGGTGTTGAGGAATTAATTGGAGGCGCATAGGTTGGCTGATACGACACAAAGCGTGTGCATTTCTTCTGCTTCTATGAATGATTCCACTTTAACTTTCTTAATCTAAAAACTTTGAGATGTGTGCAATTGATCCATTTTCTTTAGCTTTCTTTGTGATTGGCAACTTGATCACATATTTTGGCAGCAAGGATATCAATGGAAGCTCAAAGGTCAGCTTAAAACAGGTTAAAATTTATATTTTCCTCAAAACAATTTCCCAGAATGGGTAGAGGGCTTTGTTGTTTACCTTGGACAACAGCAGTGGTTGCTCTCAAGTACTTCTTCTCCGCAAGCATGGCGTGGAAGAACTTGATGAGGATACTGATGTCTTCCCTCAACTCGCCCAACGACCTGGTAGGACATCTGGGGGCAACACTGTGTGGGAAAAAGAGGAATAATCTTGGATTATGTTTTCATAATCAAATTATGGTCTATCTTACATAAAAAAGAAATGGTAATGTGATTGTTGGGCTCTTTCTCTGCAAGCATGGCATGGAAGAACTTGATGAGGATGCCAAAGTCTTCCCTCAACTCACCCACCAACTGGGTCGGACATCTGGGGGAAACACTGAGTGGATAAATGGGAAAATTAATCTCTTGTTATGTATTTCTTATGTTTAAATGGACTGGTATGTCCCAACCTGTACTGCTGGCAAGGATGTCCCCCTGTAACAGGGACAGCCATATGTACAGAGGTCAGAAGCAGTTTGGTTGATTACGTTGGTTAAAATCCTTTCCGAACACAAAAACCCTAACCCTAACCTTAACCCTAACCCTAACCCACCTGAAGAAGTCAAAAGCAGCTGAGTAGATCCTCTCCCTCAGGACATTCTTGCCCGTACTGCTGGGGAGGATGTCGCCCTGAAGCAGGGACAGCCCCATGCACAGCAGCCTGAAGCGGGGGCCCATGGCCGCCAGGTGACGGGCTAGGGTGCCCGTGGTCTGGCCCACCTGCATGGGCAGCGACCGGTGCAGGATGGTCAGGAAGATCTCCACCACGTTGATGCTGCTGTACTTGATGGACTCTAGGCGCTGGTGCAGGAACTGAGGAATTAGAAGACAAGTTGAAAATTATTTATAAACCTTGTTAATAATTACAATTTTTACAACATTATGAACCTTTTCTTGTAATCATCTTTATTGGCATCATCATCATAATCAGCATCATCATCATCATTACCATCATAACCGTCATCACTATCATCATCATCATCATCATCAATCATCATCATCACAATCATAATCACCATCACCACCATCATCATCATTAACATTTTTTCATCATCATCCTCCTCCTCACCATCACAACCATCTTCATCATCATCATTACCTGTGTCCATATGTGATGAGGTGCAGTGTTTGGATGGTTTGGTTCCGGGATGTCATCCCCGCTGATGGCAGCCAGAGGACTCTGTTCCTCCAAATAGAGAACAGACCTATTGAAGTTTCTTTCCATGCTCACAGAGCCAAAACTCTAACAAACAATAACACAAACATGGATAATATAAAAAAAGGTATAGCGTGGTTACCTGTGTCCATATGTGATGTGGTGCAGTGTTTGGATGGTTTGGTTCCGGGATGTCATCCCCGCTGATGGCAGCCAGAGGACTGGGTTCTTCCACGTCGATGGAGAATAGACCCAGTCTCTTGTCCATTCCCATCTGCCAAGCACCTGCCATCTCTCGCATCAGCTGGATAGCAAGAATGAAAGAAGAAAAAAAAGAATGGCAACATTTAATTACCAAACAATAATTGTACACATTTTGTGGCTCTTTTTTAATATTCAACCTGTCCCGAGTAAGTTCTAAACAAGGGTAATTTTTTATTGAAGATTTTATCTGTGTAAAGCATATTTGGTAGATAATCTATTTGTTCTCTTATACATGCATCGTAATAATCATTTCTACGAAAGAGTATTGTTTAAGAGAGGGTGCAAACCCACTGAAAAGTCATGCTGTTATTAAAATAAATTATAAATAAATTGGACCCCAGTTCAATTGGAGCTCATTGGGAGAACTAATTTGTTAATAGAAATGAATGCAAAAGTATGACTGCACATTAATATTTGACAAATCTTTGCTAACCTGTAGTTCAAGGTCTGGTCTCGCTGCCAGCAGCCATTCCCAGCATGCAACAGCCTTCTCCATGGCGAGGGTTGTAAACAATCTGACTGGGGCCCTGCACAGGTTGTACAGTGAAAGTCTGTCCATGCCTGAAAGATGAATGCATACAAGTGATGTGTTGATATATCAAAATTTGCAGCGCCAAATTATCCTTACATTTTAATCAAACCAAGACAACTGCTTTGCACACTGAACCAGACATTACTTTTTCAAGGGAAAAGGGAAGAAAACTGAATTTCTAAGAGTGCAATTCTTGTGTAAAAGGAACAAAACTTGCAACACTAATTATTGTGTGCATTTAGGAGCAAATCAGCAGATCAAATTATATGTTTATTGTGACTTGAGTCGACAACGGCAGTATACCTTCAGTGCTGATGAGTAGCGCACATACTCTAAACATGGAGTTGGTGAATGCGTCCTCTTTCCTGGCGTCACACGCCTTGCTGAGCTGGCCATTCAGAACGTGGGATAGACTCAGTCCCCCAGGCCCTGCATCTGTGTAGATGGCTTTCATACCAGATACCTGCACAAAAGGAATGTTTTAAGAAAGCCTGTTAGCAAAGACTATCGTGTAATTGAGTAAGTGAGAACAGACTCCGGACATGGAGTTGGTGAATGCGTCCTCTTTCCTGGCGTCACATGCCTTGCTCAGCAGGCCGTTCAGAACGTGGGATAGACTCAGTCCCCCAGGCCCTGCATCCATGCAGATGGCTTTCATACCAGATACCTGCACAAAAGGAATGTTAGTTGTAATACATTATTTAAGAAAGGCTGTTAACAAAGACTAACAGAGTCATTGAGTAAATGAGGACAGACACTGAACATGGAGTTGGTGAATGCGTCCTCTTTCCTGGCATCACACGCCTTGCTGAGCTGGCTGTTCAGAACGTGGGATAGACTCAGTCCCCCAGGCCCTGCATCCGTGTAGATGGCTTTCATACCAGACACCTGCACAAAAGGAATGTTTTATATGTTTGTTTTAAGAAAGCCTATTAGCAAAGACTATCATGTAATTAAGTAAGTGAGAACAGACTCTGGACATGGAGTTAGTGAATGCATCCTCTTTCCTGGCGTCACAGGCCTTGCTCAGCTGGCCGTTCGGAACGTGGGATAGACTCAGTCCCCCAGGCCCCGCATCCATGTAGATGGCTTTCATGCCAGATACCTGCACAAAAGGAATGTTAGTTATAGTACATGTTTTAACCCGTTCACTACGAGATTCTGAAATCCCCATAGACTTTGTACATAGCCCACCCGCAAACGCACCCCCCCCCCCCCCCCAATTCAGAAAGGTCCACTTTTCTCGGCCATGGCTTGCTTTTGTAAATTACGCACCTCCCCTTGAAGAATCCTGGCTATGGACCTGCAAAATTTCTCATCAACATGTTCTCAATTCATGAAAAAAAGAAAGAAAAAACCTACTGAACCTTCTATTGACATTGCACTAACATAATATAGCACATTAGAACATTATCTTCAAAATGAACTAAAGCCCTAATTACTCACTTCTCCAGCGAATCTGCTCCGTAAGCTCATCACAGACACAAAGTTTGCTGACTCACTCGTCATACTGTCAGATCCCTGGTTAAAAAAAGGGGGGAAAGAAAAATGAAAATGCAATATGAAAATCTAGTATTCTGTATTAAAAAATTCAGTATTCCGTATCCACTATTAAAAAAAAAACATATTCATTAATTGCAGGCTCTCTGAAATGTACACATTTAATACATTCTCATCAATATGTAGCAAAGAAGTTTGCTTCAAAACTAGATGGATTTTCGACTGCACGCAGTCGAAAATGATGACTCCGCCATTGCGCGATTTTTATATCAAGCCCAAGTTAACATGCACTAAATTCATTCTGTTAACTCAATTTTTATGGTAATCTGTCAACCAGATATTAGTATGAAAGTTCATCTGTATTGGTAATTCATAAGATATCCATTTTAAATTGTTGGAACTGTTCTTTTAAAGGGGTATTCCGGGCCTGATAAAACCATCCGTTATTTGAATAAGCAGAATAAGAGGCATAATTGGTGAAAATTTGATCAAAATCGGACAAGAAACACGGGAGTTATACCTATTTGAACATCATGTAGTAATGAGCGATCGATTCAAAATTGCCGCCATATGCAACATCATTGACGAGCAACTCGCCATGGCTTTAGTACATGAAAATACACTTATTTCTCATTTTCGTTGCTAAAAATTAAATTTTCTCTGCTTGTTTTCACGAATTCATAGAAGAATATCGATGGGCCAACCTCTTTGGAATTTGTAAGCTCATAAATTTGCTTTGTTATGAAGAAAATTTAAATTTTGTAAAATTTCCATGTAGAAGTCAAAATGGCTGCAGCTCGCAAGTGACGTCACGATCGATAGCAATTGCGAACGATACTAAAAATCGGAGCAAAGTTCATCCTGTCATAACTTTTTTATTGCTCTACCGTTTTGGCTCAGATTTTCGATCATGATTCTTCATATTCACTTCATTTTATAGCAAACATCACATTTCTGGGGTGGAATTCCCCTTTAAAAGGCAAACATTTTGATTGATATCAGAAGATTTTGTTATTATCAAGAAATAAAATTAAATAATTTGAATTATAAATCATTGTAACTATGAATCATCATTTTAAAAAATATCAAATTATAAAATGTATATCTATATAAAAACAATTTTGAATTACTGCGCACACAATTATCTACAAATATTAATTTCCTATGCTCACTGCAAACTAAAATTATTTTATACAAAATATAATATAAAGAAACATATTTTAAAAAATATATCAAAAATATAATGTACAAAATGGTTGTTGTTCTTTCATATTATTTTCTTTCTCAGTCTCTCTATCTCTTTCTTTTTCTCTCCATTTTGACACTGCCCTGAATTCCAATGTGTGTTGATTTCAACAAGAAGGCACTCCTTCCTGAAATGTACAAGATGTACATTTCACCCTCTGCATTCCAATCTGTTTACAAAATGCAACTTACAAGCTCCCACATTTTTCTGGATGATACATTTATAAGACTTGGTAACACCTGTTTCTTGTACATTTCACTCTTCCAAATTCCTATCTGTGTACACATTTCTTTATTATCTTTGCAAAAGTGTAATTTACAAGGTAGTACATTTGTGTCAGTTCCCTTCCTGAAAGCTACTATCAAAACAATGCACTAACACCTGCCTCTTGTACGATTTACTATGGAAAATTACAAGTTGTTTACAGATTCCCCCTTTTCTATCATATCTTTATATCTGTGACAAAGGATAAGTTTCCTAATGATAGTTTATGATTTGTTACTTCCTTCAAACACTTTTCTGTTCAAATAAAGAAATATTCAGATATTTTGGCGCACGATTTTAAAAGTATATTTTCAAACAAATGCTGAATTTACAAATCTATATATATATATATATATCTCCAATAGCAGATCTCCGTAGCAGAGAGCCAGAGGCGAGCGCGCATTATACACGTAGGTACGTAAACGTGCATGCATAAAATGTCAACAACAAAAGCCGAAACACCAATTAAAATCGAATGAATTTGTTATTTTTCTGCACACTTCAGGATTATTTGACACAGAGATATCCAAGTCTGTTATTCAGTGAATGTGAAAACATGTCACTTGCATTATTAGTCTTTTTACTAGAATAATTCTTACAACATGTCACGGGTGTTGTGCGAGGAAGTTTGACTACCTGTTGACTCTCAATAGATGCTGCATGCTTAGCGTAGGTGTGTAGCGGTCTTAGGCCAGAAGTTACGGCGCGGGTGCTTAGTGTTGACACGTAGTGGATGTCGGCAACTAGTACATTCATATTTATCACATGACTTAGTAAATACAGTACATGCCGCTGCGGTGTTATATTTTTGGATATACCATGGCAATATTACACCCCTGTGTTTGACAGTCAGATGATAAAACAGTTGTTCAATTTGTTGTCGGGAAAATCACGGAATATTCCTACCCTCGGGATTTCAAATGCTATTTCGTGAAGAAAATAAGTCCCTCGACTTCGTCTCGGGACTTATTTACTCTTCCCTCAATAGCATTTAAAATCCCTCGGGATGTAATATTCCGTGCTATACCCTCCACCGCCATTTAACAACAGTATAATATTCACTGAATGCGGGGAATAAAATCAAGCTAGTACTGAGAAAATACCTATAATTCCTCATTTTACTATTCATAGACATAAAAAAAAACAATCAAAACTTACGGATGCAGAGAGTCCCTTGTTGAAGCCTGCACACTGGAGGGCGCTCTCCGTGGCGAGCTCCAGCGTGCTGCGCTGAGACAGGCCGTCGGAGGAGTTCTCCAGGTGGATGAGATACTGCTGCACGTGGGAGCGTGTGGCTGAGGGTGCCCACTTGACCGCCTCCTGGAAGATGCCACCACACCGCGCTGCAAAATCCCTCACTATGCCCTGTGATGAGAATAACACACTAATATTAATGTAAGCTTATGGCAGGAATTATAGTGCAATAAAAGATACAATGAGATACTGCTGCACGTGGGAGCCTGTGGCTGCCCACTTGACCGCCTCTTGGAAGATGCCCCCACACCGCGCTGCAAAATCTCTCACTATGCCCTGTAATGAGAATAACACACTAATATTAATGTTACCTTATGGCAGGAATTATAGTGCAATAAAAGATACAATGAGATACTGCTGCGCGTGGGAGCCTGTGGCTGAGGGTGCCCACTTGACTGCCTCCTGGAAGATGCCCCCACACCGCGCTGCAAAATCCCTCACTATGCCCTGTGATGAGAATGTCAACAATTTATTCACTTTCCAGAAGCCTGTGAAGGTGTTTCTATTTACTCAAAGCTATTAATATAATTACATTTGTTAAGTTCTGGAGAGAGATTACACTGTTTAATATACTTTGTTTTTGTTTTGTTTTGCACTGCCTTGAGTAAGTCTTTAGAGAAGGGCGCTAATTACTGGGATTATTATTATATTATTATTATTATTATCAACATTATTTGTATTATTATTAAAATTATTATTATTATTATCATTACTATTATTATTATTATCATTACTATTATTATCATACTATTAGTTATATCGTGACTGACCTCTCTAGCCTCCTTGGTGTCCATGACAGTCAGCATGAACTGTCCCTTGAAGACTGGGTATTCTCTGACCTCCTGGAGGCTGTCTTCAGCCGCTGCTTTGGACAACAGCTGAAGGAGGTCCAACATGCTCCATAGGACCTCACCATTCCACAGCAATTGAGGGAATCTAGAAAGGAAAGTTTTACGATTAAGTGTTTACAGTGAAGGTCAATCTCAAGACTAATGTCAGTGCTGGTTCCTGGTCTTGATACATTATGCTAGATTTTACAGACAAAAAAAAAGTCTTTGGATCAGTTTGCCGTTGTCCTTCATTTATAACCTTCGAATACAACTTAATCTCTTTAAAAAATGCTAACAATTTATATTTGACAACAGTTCACAATATGATATGGGGTAAAATAATTGGACGTTTGTACAAGGTTTATTAGTGAAATTAGGAAAAAAATGAAAATGAAAAATCAAGAAACCTGAACTTACTTTTCCACGAGTCTGGAGAGGTACTTGTCAGCCACCTTCCTGATCTGCTTGAGGACATGGTTGAACTTGACGAAGAGGAACTGAGCGTGGTGGACCAGAGCTTTCTCTCTCTCCTCTGTACGAGGCTGTCACAAGAGAGAAAACAAAAGAAGAAATTTAACACGAGTAACTACACTCTAAATACAGGTGCTGATCACATTCCAACATTAAATTTTCAACAACAATAGGAAGTAAAGAACATGAATAGAAGGAAAGAACAGATAAAAGAGAACAAATTTAAGAACCCCTATCGAAGGATGCCAGGAGACACTGCCTCATGCCCGCCTTGGAAGCTGAACAACACGGCAAAGGTGGTGGGGTGGGCATGGCTTCGTATCAGAATTGCAAGTGAGTTAGGTCAATTCAGACAAAGTTACAAGATCTCTTTAATACGTGTGGTTTGCCCGCCTTGGCCTCTAGGTAGCTGAACAACATGGCACAGGTGGTTGGGTGGGCATGACTTAGTATCAGAGTTGCAAGTGAGTCAGGTCAATTCAGACAAACTTACTAGATCTCTTTAACTCTCTAATGAGAATTTAAGCCTTAAAGTTCTTACCATCTTGGCAAAGATGTCCAGGAAGACGTCAAAGACCCTGTCGAAGGATGCCAGCAGACACTGCCACATGCCCGCCTTGTCCTTGATGATTGCCTTGTCCTCGAGGTAGCTGAGCACCACTGCAAAGGTGGTGGGTTGTGCATGGCTGACTCGCAGGGTCTCCAGTCGATGGACCGACAGCAGATAGGTGCACTGGGCAAAGCTGAGCTTGTTGACCAGGACGATGACTTCAGGAGAGTGTTCCATCACACTTAAGATGTTCTGTCTCAACTCATTCAGGTCATTCTGTGGAATTAGATAAAATAACAAACTCTTTTACATAAATGGATATAATACAACTCATTACGCCCTTTGCTGACTTGCAGAGTCTCAAGTCAATGGACTGGGAGCAGATAGGTGTACAGGGCAAAGCTGGGGAGAGTATTCCATGAGACTCAGGATGTTCTGTCTCAACTCATTCAGGTCATTCTGTGGAATTAGATAAAATAACAAAGATAAATGGATATAATACAACTCATCACGACCTTTGCTGACTTGCAGGGTTTCACGTCAATGGACTGAGAGCAGATAGGTGCACTGGCCAAAGCTGAGCTTGTTGACCAGGACAGTGACGTCAGGAGAGTGCCCCATGAGGCTCAACTCATTCAAGTCATTCTGCAGGAAATTAGATACAATAACAAACTCTTTTCAAGGATAGATGTATAACTGTTGCATATATGCCTGTCTGACTTGGAAGGATTTCAAGTTAATGGACAGAAAGGAGAAAGGTGACCTGGGTGAAGCTCAGACTGAGACTTCAGGTGAGTGCTCCAAGAGACTTTTAACCCCTTCCCTTCGAGATTCTTAAATCTCCATAGACTTTGCACACAACCCACTCGGTTCCCGTAGTCAAGGGGTTAAGATCTCCTGCCTTAGCTCATTCCAGTTATTCTACAGTTATACACCATCTGTAAATATTTGTTGGTTGTATAGATAAATACATAAATTGCTACGCTTATGAAATAATTATGAAATAAATGAAGACTTTCACTTACATATGTGACACTGTCGTTCCTGAGGGCGGAGTTGTACTGGAGTTCTGAGCGCAGATGTTCCCCTGGGCTGGAAGTGAGGAGAGGCGACTTGGCTGCGATGTTACACACTCCGTCATACCACTCCTTGGGCCACAGACCTGGCAATGTTCATCAATAATTTAGTATAAATTACATTTCTGAGCAGACTTATCCCTAATATTGACCAAATGAGTACAAAAGCAGGTGATTGAAAGGTGCCTGAAAGTATGAAAGGATACTTAAAGGATAGTTTAGTTTTGGTTTAGAGGGCGCTTCAGGAAATAATTAATTTGTGAGGTAATGAAAAACTAAGTGTAAAATTTGAAATAACACGCACAAATTCAATGACAGAATCAACTTTGTTTGATCAAAATCGGTTCAGAAATGGCTGAAATATCCATAAATATACCTGATTGGAATAAATGTGGGGGACTAACTTTTATTCAACATTTTTTTCTTTTTTCTTGAAGTGCCCTCTAAACCAAAACTGAACTACACCTTTAAAAGTTCATCAGTATTGGTATTTCACAGGGAATAACGTTTTAAACTTTTGATCACAGTACAAATACTTACCTTTGGCATTTTTGGCTGTTATCTACAGCCTTTCGTCAGCATTGTGACCCTACTTGAGCTTTCAGACCTACGATCGGCGACCATCTGCGATGGGGGGCCGAAATAAGCTACCGAATGTCTATGACTGGATATTTGACCGCTACCTCAGAAAGGTCAAGGTGGGTTACAACGCTTATGAAGGCTGTTGACTATAGCCACAAATTTTGGTGGTAAATATATTTGTATTTTGATCAAAATTTTAAATTGTTATTCCTTATGATAGTCACCTTACATTAATGACATTTATTACATTAATTCTAGAAATAGATATTTGTCAAGAACCATCTTTGATGCATTAAGAAACAATATAAATAATTATTATACCCAACCTGTGCATGCTCTTTAATGTTTTCAAAGGAAAAAAATGTTTTATGACAATGAATTCATACAAATTATGTGAACAAAAGAAATGTATTTAATGCATGCTTCAAGTCATATTGCAAATCATGTCCACTGGTGTTATCTTCTGGGGACAAAATAAATAATATGTTTAATCAAATGAGAATTTTAATGTACATTATGTAATTTGCATGCATAACAAATGAAAGACGGTCATAAAATGCAAAACTAACACAGAATGAAATGATTCATTATTTAAACACAATTTTTTTGAAAAACAAAACAAAACAAATTAACGACTAAACATCGAAACAAAATAAGTTATACTAAAATGACTAGTACTAGTATGTGAAATGTAATCTGTATAAAAGTGTGAATGTATATATTTTTTAAGTACTTAGAAATTGTTCAACAGCTTTGTTTTTGTGGAAGTAATCTTCCTCTTTATGTTTAATTGTATTAATGTTCTTATTTAAATTTTGTGGAAAACAACCCTTATGTCGCAGTGGTATTCTGTTATTAGCTGAAATAGTAACATTTTGTTTGAAATATAAAATTCAGGATGTTGGTATTTCCTGAATGAGGGCATCTTAAAGGGACTTAGTAACATTGTCCAAATCCTCAAAATAAAATTTTAATTCTAGTGGTTCCTTTATACCTTGTTGTATTCGTATTAACAATAAAATCACGGGACAGCTTTCGGTTTTTCAAATTTCCCTTTCATTACAAAGATATGTATGATTGAAGTATTCAGATAAGAAAATCTCCGGGCGAGATTTTCATCCCTGTACAAAGTGAATGCAGTGAGTTGGTGAATATCACCCAATATCACTTTGCATTTTCGCTCATTACTTGGCCATACATTGTCCATTTGACTTGAAATTTTCACACAATACCCTGTGGACATATGAGATAACAACAATATACATTGCATCAACCATTCATCAGTTTTTGCACATCTCAACAAAGTTACTAGATCCCTTTAATCTACCTTCTGTGAAATGTTGAGTGTCAGAAATCATGTTAAATATGATTTTTCATTAAATAAAAATGATCAAATTACAGCGCTTGAATAGACGCCGATCTTTGAAGCGGCCTGTTTTCTCCCTAACTTTAAAACTGCTTCAGCCATGTTTCAATTCTTCGGCGTTAATTTTTTTAGTGGTTTCTTAGTACGAATATGACAAATTATGTATGTACCATTTTAAAGGTAATGACTTCTATTTTAATGTCATGTCAAAATCAGCACAATCATTTTTCCCGACTTATTGGTTGTTTTGTGGTGTAAGGTCACATTTGGTAATTCCCATTAAGATTGAATTTCACTTGTCGGAGTTGAAAACTGATAAATTTTGAGATGAAGTCTTAAAATCAGACAACAAAAACTGTCAACATTTGCCCAAGGCATCACATGCTGGGTTCTATCAAGCAGTTTAATAAATAATTATCCAAATCAAACTGGGATTCCACAATGAAGGGTGTGGAGACATGATATTAAGAATATAATCCAAACCAAACCACAATACATTTGAATGAACACTGTTAGTCAATATTTCTCAAAAATAAATGAGGGAATACAAAATAATTGGAGAAAAAAAATAATGAAACAATTTTGGGGCCATACGTCTTGTAGCATGAGGTACAATATTCCACATTTGGATTCCTGGGGAGAAAAAGGGAGGGAAACCTGATTTGGCAGATATACAGAAAAGAATAACACAGTCGAACTGTACACAGATATACAATAACAATACTAATGCTACTTCTACCACTACTACTACATGCAGTGCTACTACTTTTTACTACTACTACTACTGATAATAATAACAATAGCAATGATAATAATACAAAAATCTAACCAAAATATTAATAGCAATTGTATTGAGGATTTAAATATTTACTTAAATCTTTTGTTTTTACAAAGCACCTAATGTGATTGATCATCATCTATAATATGCTTTTCAATACAAATGGACAATTTCACAAGACATTCAAACAGGTAAGAAAGTAGGATAAGTATAGACATTAAGGGCAAGTAAGTAAAATTTAAAACATACACTATACACTGCACAGCCAACACATTGAATTGTTCTTGGGGGTGGGGGGGGGGGGGGGGGGGGCAGTGCCAGTGAGGGCTTATGGGTATTGCGTGAATACCCCTTCCTCAAAATTGTATTTAGCTTGTTATATTGATGTCTCAAGTATGCAAGTATTGAACCTGCGTCCCACTCACCCGAGTCTTCCACGGCAAACCCCATGACCACGCAGTAGAGCCAGAAATCCCTGAAGAACTTGTGCAGTCTGGGTTTGGGGTCCTGAATGGGGGGCACTCTCTTGATCAACTAGTAAGAACAAAATAAAAAGACAGAAAACAGAGAAATAGTTAAGGGGGTGAGAGCTCAACCGCGGTGCACATCTCTAGATATGCTTGATTAAAACTTAATGGTTGAATGAGTAAGCAAGGTACGTGTCAATGTTCATGCAGTAGAGCCAGAAATCCCTGAAAAACTTGTTCAGTCTGGGTTTGGGGTCCTGGATGGGCGGCACTCTCTTGATCAACTAGTAAGAACAAAATAAATAACAGAAATAAAAGAAAGAGTTAAGAGGTTGAGAGCTTGACCATGGTGCAGATCTCTAGATACGTTTGGATAAAACTTAATGGTTGAATGAGTAAGGAAGGTATGTGTCCACGGTCACGCAGTAGAGCCAGAAATTTTGGAAGAACTTGAATGTGCAGTCTGGGTTTGGGGTCCTGGATCGGGGGCACTCTCTTGATCAACTAATAATAATTATGAAGTATAAAACAGAAAAAAAGAAGACAGGGTTAAACATACTGGGTTGGTATTCTGAAAACTGTCTTTCAAAATCTCTCTTATCCTAGGCTTAACATGAAATTGGTATCATAAAAGCTCGCCTCAACTTTTGTTTCATCTTCAGAGAAGTATGTTCATTCTAAAGACCTATCACAGGGAGGGCACACCTACACTTTGTAACAACAGCTCTGATTGGTTAAGGGAAGGATAGCACTTTTAAATCAATATAATATATAGAGACACATTTTCTGATAGTAATTATTAACTATTAACACGTTTATCTCCGAAGTAAAAAAAAAAACTTAGCACCCTTCTCCTTCTTAACAGACCACATCATCTGGTATTTACCGTAGCTAGGACCGGTATCAGTATGCCAAGGTTCCCCGCACTGCTTGACGCCTTGATGGCAGAGGGCGCCCTCTCGCTGGCTCGCTTGCCCTCCAGCCCCAGCTGGACAAACAGCTCAAGAAGTCTGACGAGCAACTCCAGCTGTTGTTCTTCGCCCATTACACTGGCAGAGATGTTAGCTAGTGCATTGATGATGGCCATGGAACAGTGCCTGCACGCGGAAAAAAGTAATATGAACATTTTATTTTATGTTATGTTGCTGCTGTTTTTGTAAGACAGCTTATAAAGAAATCTGACTAGCACCTCAAGCTGTTGATCTTCGCCCATTTTGCTGGCCGAGATATTTGCTAGGGCATTGATGATTGCCATGGAGCAATGTCTGTAAAATAAGATTGAATTGGTACACATTTTATTTCAGTTTGTTTGCAGGTGCCTCTCAATTCTTGAAAAAAATCAGCTCCAGAAGTCTCACAAGCAACTCCAACTGTTGATCTTCGCCCATGATACCGGCTGCGATGCTGGCTAGGGCATTGATGAAAGCCATGAAACAGTGCCTGAATAACAACAAATTAATTACTGTAGATTTTCTTAATTACAAGACAATATTTTTTACCTTGAGAGCTTGAAATACTTGGCCCATCAATATTCCTTCACATTTTCGTGAAAACAAGCAAAAGAAAAGTTTTCGCAACTAAAATGACAATTAAGTGTATTTGATTTACAATAATTACAATCATTTACAATTAGTGAGTGAATGATGGCAATTTCGGAATGATCACTGAACAATGTCAAGTTTAAATAGGCATAATTCTCTTGTTTCTCGTCCTACTCTGATGTTTTCACCAATTGTTTCTCTCATCCCGCCTTATTACATTAGACAATAGCTAAATCTGGCCTGGAATTCCCCTTAAAATATGTGAAGTCTTCTACCTGTATCTCTGTGATGCCTGCGAGCTGTTCTGTGTGTAGGATGAAGACCCTGCCTCCACCGAGATCTGAATGAACATGTTCATCACCTCCTGGGTCACTTCATGCTGTAAACAAAAATAATAATACAGAATAACAGCAAGAGCAATTGGTAAGACATTAATCAGTTTGATACAATATCCCTTTCCAAGTTGACTAAGCTAAGTTGACATCCCAGCATATCCATGATGAGGGCATCCAACGGAGAGGGAGGGTCGCTGAACCTCTGCGGTTATATCTGCTATATGCTCTTAAAGGATTACCAAGTTAGGATTAGGATTTAGGGATTAAGGATTAATTTGTAATATCAACTTACATCCTCTGCCAGGACCAGATATCCCAGCATATCCATGATGAGGACATCCAACGGAGAGGGAGGGTCGCTGAACCTCTGCGGTTATATCTGCTATATGCTCTTGAGGATTACCAAGTTAGGATTAGGATTTAGGGATTAAGGATTAATTTGTAATATGAACTTACATCCTCTGCCAGGACCAGACAGCCCAGCATATCCACGATGAGGACGTCCAACGAAGAGGGCGGGTTGCAGAACCTCTGCTGCAAGATCTGCTGCACACTCTTGATGGTGCGCGCCGTGTCGCTAAGCAACACGGCCACATGGCCTATCACCAGGATGGCGTGTGTGGAGACGAGCGTGGTGTCGCGCTCGCTTGACTCCGCGATGTAGAGAGCGTTGGAGACGGACGCCAGGAATGCCTGGATGCTGTCGGGATCATCCTCGAGGCTGGCCCTTAGAGCTCTGTAATCAAATTAAATCAAATCAAATCAAATCACATATATATATGATTCTTCTGAAAATTACAGAGGAAAAGTTTGGGGGTTATCATATATGGCTCTCAAAAGGGACCTTGCGATGTAGAGAGCGTTGGAGACGGACGCCAGGAATGCCTAGATGCTGTCTGGATCATCCTCAAGGCTGGCCCTTAGAGCTCTTTAATGTAATCAAATCAAATCAAATCACATATACACATGATTCTTCTGAAAATTACAGAGGAAAAGTTTGGGGGTTATCAGAAATGGCTCTCAAAAGGGACCTTGCGATGAAGCGAGCGTTGGAGGTGGATGCCAGGAATGCCTGGTGGCTTTCGGGATCATCCACGAGGCTGACCAGAAGAGTTCTGTATTTAAATCAAATAAAATGAGAACATGTACATATATATAATTGTTCTGAAAATTACAGAGGAAAAGTTTGGGGGTATCAGAAATGGCTCTCAAAAGAGGCTGGATAATTACCTGCAGAGGTTTGATATGGCTACGTTCCTCAGAACCTCAAAGGGATGTTGTTTCCTGCCGACACCAGAACCACTACCTCCGCCCACTCCGCCTCCACCGCTTGTACCACCATCTACAAAAATAAATTACAGTATTTCATTTAAAAAAACAATATTTAATATTCAATATTCAATATTTTGTTGGTCCTACTCAATGGAAAATTGTTTAGGGTTCACGATATTGCAATTAATAATAATCAATCAGATTTATGTTATAACTAGATGGATCTTCGACTGCGCGCAGTCGAAAATGATGCCTCCGCCATTACGCAATTTATTTATATCAAGCCTAAATCAACATGTACACTGAATTAATTCTGTCAACTCAATTTTGATGGCACTGTCTTTTAGATCTTGACATATCACAATTATGAGCTATAAGTGACCTTGACCTTTGCCCTCATGACCCCAAAATCTAATGACTACAATTGTTCCCTAAGATACATTCAGGTATCAAGTTGGATTGAAATCTGATATTCAGTTTGACATATGAGCCCTGTGACCTTTGACCTCATGACCCCCAAAATCTAATCAGTTCATTGGCTCTCCAAGGAACATACATGTACCAAGTTTGGTCAGAATCTGTCAAACCCTTCTTGAGATAACGCGATCACGAGCTATTTTCGCATATATAATGAGCTCTGTGACCTTTGACCTTTGACCTCATGACCCCAAAATCTAATCAGATCATTGGCCCCCCCAAGATACATACATGTACCAAGTTTGGTCAGAATCCGTCAATCCGTTCTTGAGATAACGCGATCACAAGCTATTTTTGCATATATAATGAGCTCTGTGACCTTTGACCTTTGACCTCATGACCCCAAAATCTAATCAGATCATCGGCCCCTCAAGATACATACATGTACCAAGTTTGGTCAGAATCTGTCAATCTCTTCTTGAGATAACGCGATCACGAGCTATTTTTGCATATATAATGAGCTCTGTGACCTTTGACCTTTGACCTCATGACCCCAAAATCTAATCAGATCATTAGCCCCCCAAGATACATACATGACCCAAGTTTGGTGAAAATCCGTCAATCGGTTCTTGAGATAACGCGATCACGAGAACGGGACGTACGGACGGACGTACGTACGTATGTACGTACGTACGTACGGACGGACGGACGGACAACCCGAAAACATAATGCCTCCGGCTACTTCGTTGCGGAGGCATAAAAACATCTGAATATCAACATTTAAAAGGATTTACATAGTACATACATCGTCAAACACCATTATAAACACACAATCTCCACTGATGACACCCAGTAATTTGTCATGATTTCCTTAAGTTTGTTTTGGGCCAACCAAATTCTATTTTGGGCCTGA
Organism: Echinarachnius parma; assembly: GCA_037951105.1. Classification (NCBI taxonomy): domain Eukaryota; kingdom Metazoa; phylum Echinodermata; class Echinoidea; order Clypeasteroida; family Echinarachniidae; genus Echinarachnius; species Echinarachnius parma. The sequence continues at coordinate 256,825 of JBAMJV010004136.1, read as the reverse complement.
AGTATGTGCTTAGCCTTGATTGATTTATCTTGCCCCAAAGGGCCACCTTGGAAAATAGAAAATTTCTAGTCCTACTTCAAGGACAATACATGTGCCAGTCTTTTACAGAGGATTGGATGCTTAAATGGTAACTTCATAATATCTGGTAATAAATAAATGGTAACTGGTTAATACAGGGGCGTCGATCCTGGGGGGGCAGGGGGGGTGGTCGCCCCCCAATGAAAATATTGGGGGGGCGAACATATCATTTCGCCCCCCAATAATTCTGAAAATGAGGAAGAAAAAAATCAAGTGATATAATGCTAAAGAGGGGAAAGACATATTTATCAATAATTAATCTTCAAAATAGCCGTTTTTTATTTTGAAAAGGACTGTAAATCTCTTTTTTACCGCGCGCTTTGAACGCATACAGTTTCTCATATTGCAAGTTTCGTTTTGGTTGCAGGAACTAACCTTTCGAAATGTGTTGGGCAGTATAATTTCTCAAACGCACACATCAAACAAAGTTTATTAAACCCTCATCTATAGATAGCACACCGTCACAGAAAATAAAATAATCTGAAATATATCTTTCAGTCAATTCGGTCCATATGCGCTGAACGCAAATCAAATTGGAATATCATGTCCCCCCACATTTGAAAGTGGAGGAGATTGTCCCCTTCCCTTTATCATTATGTTTGTTTGGTTCCATACTTATATACTTCATATTACGTGAAATTTCTGTCTCAGGTGTGCACCAAATCGCACAATTTCACGCCCAAAAATACAAAAGCTCCCTACTGTGGAAGGGGGACACCCCTCCCACACCCTCTCCCGCTCGGTTGCTTCGCTTCCTCGCAATGTCTCTCCTCCACTTTTGAGAAGTTGATGACGCCCTTGCTTAGTTTCATGGGAGCCCAATGCCCTAGACTATATCGATGGCTCTATAGTATACAGGATCCCATGGATCCATCTCATGCAAGGCTCAATCTTTTCCTCGCTATGCCCTTTAAACATATGTTACGAGTAGGTTCACTATTTTATACAATTTTAACACCCATGATAGGAGTTGCAAATGTCTGAAATCTAAAAGCTTCCGGGGGCTCTGCCCCCTGGACCCCCATTATTGTCCCCAAATGTGGGTGCCCCCCAAAGTCAGGTCTTCGAGCCATCAAGACACTTTCAATGAGCGCATAATAAAAACTTCCGGGCATGCCAATGTGGGGCTTTTAGCTCTCTCAGTGGTCACTCTGGAAAAATTTTCAAATTTCGCCCCCCCCCCCCAATCGCAAAAACGGATCGACGCCCCTGGGTTAATATCAGTAACCGAAAGACAAAATACCAGTGTTTTGTTTCCCTTTAAAGGGATCTAGTAACTTTGTTGACATGTGCAAAAAGTGATGAATTGGTTGGTACAATGTATATTGTTGTTATTGCTGATATGTCCACAGGGTATTGTGTGAAAATTTCAAGTCAAATGGACGTTATATGGCCGAGTAATGAGCAAAAATGCAAAGTGATATTCACAAACTCATTGCACTCACTTTGTACACAGTTTTTCGGGGTCCAGTGGATAATTTAACATCTGAACACTTCAATCGTAAATATCTTTTTAACGAAAGGGAAATTTGAAAAAAACGAAAACTGTCCCATGCTTTTATTGTTAATACGAATACAACAAGGTATGAGGGAATCGCTAGAATTCCAATTGGATTTTGAGGATTTGGACAATGTTACTTAGTCCCTTTAAACATGGGTGCTCAGAGGAGAGAAGTGTCAGTGGATGGAAGGACATACCTGTGCCAGTCTTGGACCGTGGAGAAGACGCATCCGATGAGGCCCGGTTTGAAGGACCGCCGGAGGACCCAGATTTACCGCTCTTGGCATCGTAATCCTTCTGCAGTTTGAGCATGATGCGCGACGGACCGATGAGGAAGTCTCGTAGGGAACTGATGGTGGCGTGCGCAACTGGCGGGAACTTTTCAGCTAGCGTACCCAGTCCCTGTAGTAAGGAACAATAAAGGAAGAGAAATACAAAGAAACCAATATAATATCTTCTGAGCTTTGAGAAGACTCAAAGGAAGACTCACAGAGAACTGATGGTGCCGTGCGCAACTGGCAGAAACTTTTCAGCTACTGTGCCAAGTCCCTGTTAATGTGATTGAAAAATGTATATTGAAGAGTTTGTATGCAGAAAATAAACAGATAATATTTTTATGAATTCATTTTAATTAATTGTTATATTATTTTCAATATATTTTCAAAGATTCAACCATTTTCAGCTCTGCAGGGGGTTACTGTTGTTGGTCACTATAGGCAGGTTAGTTGCTTCAGACAGGTGGCCTCTATTAACAGGTGCCATAACATTGTGTTTTCTGCATGGGGTTACTTTTGTTGGCCACATAGGGCAGGTTGGCTGCTATAGACTGATGGCTGCTAAGACAGGTTTGACTGGTAGGCGCTAAGACAGGTTTAAATGTACTTAATTAATATGAATAAAAAAGAGCAAAGAAAATGGGATTCCAACGGGATTCGAACCTGAGACGTCCGGATTGCTAGACCGGTGCTCTTACCGACTGAGCGGGTTCGAATCTCGTCGGAATCCCATTTTCTTTGCTCTTTTTATTCATATCATATATTTATGGTCAGTTTCTCTATATGTTTGAATTAAGTTAGAATTAGACATGATTTGAACATTTGCCAGAGAAAATGTTTGAAGAAATGAACTTACCCGTAAAGCACACAGCAGCAGGGGCATGTCCGCAATGACCTGTTTAGTGCCTGCGCTGGAATGTAACTTCTCTGTGAGTCTGCCGATCAGACTATCAGCACCTGCACGATACAATGTCAACAAGAATACAATCATCAGTGTTATTTAAAAATACTGTCCACCTTTTGCAAGCCTAACAACAAAAAAACAGCAGCAGAGGCAATCCGACATTGAAATGTAGCTTCTCTGTGAGTCTGCCGATCAGACTATCAGCACCTGCAAGATACAATGTCAAACAGAATACAATAATCAGTGTTGTCGATACTGTCTACCTTTTGAAAGACTAAACAATTTTCTTTTGAAATACAACAGCAGAGGCATGTCGCCAATGACCTGTTTGGTGGCTGCGCTGGAATGTAACTTCTCTGTGAGTCTGCTAATCAGACTATCAGCACCTGCAAGATACAATTTCAAATAGAATATACAAACACAAATAAACACACACATGATCAACCAACACTACTTACAGGACCTAAAGAATACAACATACTTTGACACTTTGATGACTTGAAACATAGGTCTGCCGAAAAAAAACTCCATAAAAATAAACACAGTAGTGATTTTATACTAATTTTCTGATGCCAAATCTCACTTAGCAGCCAGTTTACGCCCCACCCACATTTAGGGTCCAGAATCGGCAGCGTGATTGACATGTGATTGACAATTCATTGGCTTACGTCATCTACAGAATTTAGTTCATTAGTCCGTTCTTTAGATGACGTCACATTTTAGCGATTAAAAAGGGTCGTTCCCAGGACAATTAGATATTTACTAATTACCCCAAAATTGATTGATTTCATGGGAAATGACTGCCAAATTCTTTTTCTTGAGGAAAAATTACATATAGAGAGCCTAATTGTGAAAATTAGGCCATCTGGACGCTGTAGTTCCTTTAATTGAAATTTTTGTCCAATTCTTACCGGCTTCATCACTGGATGCCCAGACCAGTAGATCCACACATGTTGCATTAGCCTTGAGCGCCAATTCTCTGGAATTGAACCGGCACGTCCCCTTTCTGGCGCTTTCTACCGTCTGGTCTTGGAGTTCTGTCTGCCCGGACAGGAACAGCTCTCTCACGAAGGCATGCACTTCTGTTATGAAACTGTCGGGTAATGCTAGAAGAAAAGAAGAACAATATTTTTATTTTATAAGCAATTTTAATTCATGTTTGGAAACAAATGTTACACATTCCATTAAGCATGCTTCTTCTCAAATTTGTACTAGATTTCAACATCATCTTTATATCCTCATATTTATCATCATCATCATACAAATAAGCATCACCACCATCACCATCACCATCACCATCACCATCATCATCATCATCATCATCATCATCATCATCATCACCATCATCACCACGACACCCATCATCACAACCACCATCAATATCATTATCATCCTCCTCATCCTCATCATCATGATGATGATCGTCATAGCCATCACAATCATCATCATCATCATCATCATCATCAGGATCATCATTATCATCATTATGATGATCGTCATAGCCATCACAATCATCATCATCATCACAATCATCATCATCATCATCATCATCATCATCATCATCATCATCAGGATCATCATTATCATCATTATGATGATCGTCATAGCCATCACAATCATCATCACCATCACCATCACCATCACCATCACCATCACCATCACCTGATGGTCACCATCACCATCACCATCACCATCACCTGATGGTCACCATCACCACCACCACCACCACCACCACCACCACCACCACCACCACCACCACCACCACCACCACCACCACCACCACCACCACCACCACCACCACCACCACCACCACCACCACCACCACCACCACCACCACCACCACCACCACCACCACCACCACCACCACCACCACCACCACCACCACCACCACCACCACCACCACCACCACCACCACCACCACCACCACCACCACCACCACCACCACCACCACCACCACCACCACCACCACCACCACCACCACCACCACCACGATCAATGCTCAATTTGCAAAGTACCTTTCTGTTGCTGCAGTAGGTGTCTCAGGAGGGACACCAGGACAACATTGATGACTTCGCTGTAGGACTTGTAGGGATGCCTCTTCCTGGACCCCGGCTGCAGCGTGTATTGCAGGGCCTGCCCATCCAAGGAATGCAGCATGTTCCTGTGGATCATCTTCTGACACTGAAATGACACCGAAGATTTTCTATTTATTTTCATGCAATTAATTCCTCATTAGTGAGTTGAGAATCATACAATGCACAAGCAAAGACATTATGGTGTTGGAGGTGTTGAAAACTCCAATATTTTTGGGGAAAATCATCAGATATTGAGCAGAATTATCTTTTTCGGCAACCTCTTCTAATTGTCTAGAATACTGGCTATAGGATTTGTAGGGGTGTGTTGTCTTCCTGGACCCTGGCTGCATTGTGTACTGCTGGGCCTGACCATCCAAGGAATGCTGCACATTCCTATGGAATATGGATCATCTTCTCACACTGAAATGAAGCATGTTATGTATTAAAGTTCCAATTACCCTCTCATTACATATACATTATCAAGTAAGGAAACATATTGCATTTGGTGAAAGCACCAATATCCTGGCAAACTTCATAATCTTATATCAGGGCAAAATCATCAGATTTGTTGGAAAAGTATCTCATTTAGGGGGGGGGGGGCAGGGCTTCCTGTGCTAAATCATCTACTTAAAAGAAGAAGAAGAAAACTATGAATTTCAAGGTAAGAGAGATCAAGAGCCAATACTCTTGTCCTGTTGTTTCTGACCTCACAGGTGTCCGCACTCACCCCAAAGCTGGACCCTACTACCGTCAACAAAACAAGAAACTTTAAAGGTTTATTTTATAAATTTAATGACCACTCACCACAAAGAGGATGGCCTGGAGTTGTGAGCTTGAGAGATCGAGAGACGACACTCTCGTCCCGTTGTTCCCCACCTCGCTGGTGTCCGCACTGACCCCGAAGCTTGACCCCACAACGGTCAGCAAGTGGCTAAGATCCTCTTCTTCCGCCGGCTCATCTGACTGCGCCCCCTCGGACGAATCCTCTTGGTTTGCTCTGCCTTTCTCCGCAAGCTTCTGCCTCATGACTGGGGAGACGAAGAGACGGAACGAGCTGTACATGGGCGCCTCCATCGAATAGGTTTTGGCCATCTCGTTCATGCTGGATGATGCGGGTAGCATCGCTGTGGATAGGAGTCCCGACGTGGGGTACATGCGGCACAGGAAAGGCCTGGAGGGATCGGGGGTGCTTCGTCCTATGGCTCGTGCCACGCCTAGGAATGCCGGTACGATGTACTTGCATAGGGTAGCTGAATTTGACGAGAGATGAGGAAGACGTGGTTTTGTGAAAAAGCGAGTTATACTCAATCCCACCGCACACTGTACGATTTTGCCACTATTCAGCGGTCGTGCCACACTGCGACTGGTAGTGTGACGTCATGTACTTGCTCACTTACACTCTTACAACTGAGTCGCAGAGCCAGTCGTGAGGATTTGACATGACTGGTCATGGGTATTGATTGCAACGTTAAGCCAATCAAACGACAGTATTTGCATAGCTGCCAACATTTGGAATTTCAAATTAGTAACATTTAAACAAAACTGAATATCATGTGCGCGAAGCGCACATTACGTGCGCGAAGTGCACATCACGAGCGCGAAGTCCCTTTAGCCGGGGTCCAGGGCCCTGGAGCGTGAAGCGCGGAGTCCATTGCGGCCGGCGTCCATGGCACTATTTTTCATCATTTTTGCCCAATTACTAGGTATGATTTGGTCAGGTATACGTTTAAACGTTGTCTCTATACGTTTAAAAACGTGAAAACGAAAAAAAAAAAAAAATAAAAAAAAAATAAAAAAAAAAAAAAAAAAATAAAAAAAAAATCGTTTTTTTTTTTTTTTTTTCAAAATTCGTAATTATAGAAGGAGTATTCGTAATTTCGTAAAGAGGGTGGGAAATTCGTTACAATTACGAATTTTTCGTAACAGTTGGCAGCTATGTATTTGCAATAATTAGGCCGACGTGTGCCTTGTATTTTATGGTTGGGTTAGAGTTAGGGTCAAGCTAGTGCACATGCGCTACTGTACGACTTGTCTTACAACTCAGCTAACTCCCGAGTTGTATGACTGTGTTATTTGTGGGACAAACATTTATTCATCAATTTAAGAAAAAATCTATATAATGCCTACACTTTTTCAAAAATATACCGAAGGTTTTTTTAAATAGTTGTTAATGATCTCTCTAAATTAAGCCTGAGTCATGTCGGATATATTCGGAACCGGGTCCCGATAAACTTTTACCGGTCGGTAACCGGTATCCCGATAAATTTTTACCGTCGAAACTCGGACGGGTAAAATCACACAATCGTGCAAGCATCGGCAAAAATGCACTGTTATGGGGCTTATATTGCTCTTTTTATATGCAAATAACATAACAAATACTGAGGCTTTTATGAATTTACATATCAATCTTTACGGGAAAATAGTTACAGACTATCCAGAATTAACTCAGTTTTGCAAGAAACGTATTTTTTCCGAAGTAAATTGGACCTAGAAATCGATCGGTTGTAGCTAGCTATAGCAGCAAGTTTTCGAGCTGCTGTTTCATGCATATCGCTCGTACACTTTGCGTGCAGGTTACGGGTCTTTTTTTCTACGCGAGATCCTTCCGCGATGGAGCTATGTTAATTCATCCGCCATACGTTATACATGTAGCTGTTTTTTATCGATATTTTGCGTAATTGTTTTCATTGTTTTGGGGCTCATTTTTGTTTCTGTTCAGCTATCAAAGTCAAACGCCATGAAATCCTGTAAGTAGAATATCAAAACATTTTAAAATGTTGCAAATGACCAAAATACGTATTTTGAGCCACTTTTGAATGCACTGGCTCATCAGCTGGATCATACGAAGATCCATCAGACAACTCCCCTGGAGTATCGGACTAACTTTGTGTGCACATCCGCCAATAATATCGTTCAAATGACTAGCAATTTTGCGCTTCCTGTTCAATTTCTTACTGTCAACGACTGTCAACGAACCAAGAATTTCTCGAAAATAACCACTCTTTAAAGTAAATGATATCAATTGCCCCGTTTTTACTTGAATTCCGCTACATTAAGTGATACCGTAAAAGTTTGACTAGAGGCGCTACTGGTTTAGAGGAGTATCAATAGCGCCAGCAAACATCCAAAACGATCCAGTATAATGAATATGTATCTAGCCTTTTGTCAACGATCTTCGAGCCGGTCTAAATGAATATTCATGATAGCATTATCACGCAAAGTTAGAAAAGATGAACGTTACTAAGGGTTGAAATCCAATCAAGCAAGCAGAAGTAGCTCTTGGTTGGTGCAAATCAGGATAAGGTAAAATTGCATCACGGTATGAAGAGCCGTAGGTTCAAGACGCACTGGATAAGTGATTTTTTTTTTTTTTTTTATTTCATAGGAAATTTTGTTTTAACAGATGCCAGCGTTTTGTGCATAGGAATGGGAATGAAAATTATCATTTCTGTGTTAACTTAAATACACAATTATTACATTTAGGTGAGTGAAGTCCTGACATTCTGCTAGTAATAGTATTAAGCTTTATATATTAGTGGATGGAGGGGGTAGGGTCATTTTAAAATTGATTCATCACCCTGTTTCTTCATCAAGCACAAATTTTATTTTACTCTTTTCCGACCAAGAATTAATAACAACTTATGAATAGGAAGCAATGTTGAGCAACCCAGCCCCGCCCCCCTCCCCCCCCCCCCCCCCCACACACACACGGACACAAACACACCCGTTATAGTATACATGCACACAGCACACGCACGCTATGACTACGATTATGTTCATTATGCATGGTTTGTCAGATTCGAACTTGAGATGCCGTGTCATGCATTCTTTGATTTTATGCTGCTAGTGCTGCACGTTGTAACTTGGAAACTGCTATGTTATGCAATATGTTTCTATCTCTATAGTTGAGATGAAACTCAAGAGATTATGCAAATATATATGTTGTTGCTATTCATTTGAAATAGTGTGAATAGTCTTGTTGGTGGTGCATCATGAGTTCCTTTTCAAAACAGATAATGCGGAGAGCACAATGAGGATAACGATTGCTTGGACAGAATAATACAGTTCGAACAATAATGTTCCTCCTAGCGCCTCAAATAATGCAATAGATCGTACACCTGTTCTGAATAATTATACATAAGCATGAATGAAACATGTCGAAGATGTGTGAAAGGGCTGAAAGAATATGCTTTAAATTCCGCTTCAGAACGTGGTTCAACGGTAGATGGTATTGGTCTGTTTTTAGATCTCAAAGTACGCGGATCAAATCCACCCAAATGAAGTCCTGCGTTTTTTTTTATAGTATTAGTTGTTGGTTCTGTTTCCCTGTTTTGTGTCATTCTCCTTTCATTTCACTTTTTTTCTCGTCATTTTTTGTTCATTATATTCTTTTATTTATTTTGTTTTAAATTGTTTCAATTCATTTGTTTCTTTTGTAACCTGCATTTAAAAACAATGTTTTCATGATTGGTTTTGTTTGCATTCATTCAAATACAGTACGCACATAGCGCACACACCTCACACACGTTAATACCATAATAAAGTTAGCAAGTATCTGTAATCCCAATATAAATCAATTGTTGGCCCCAAAGTCCACTCAGATTGATAAAGGGACAACATTTCTCCTCCGATAGACAAGATCGCTACTATATTTTCTTGCCCAAGTGCTTCAAAATATGATGACATCTGGGATAACTGTAAATCAACGGCATAATATGCCATTACAAAATGGACTATCATGCAGAGAGCGCTATAATGCATAGTTACGTAATATTCAAACAGATCGACTGCTTGTACGAGGTTTATCTGCCTAGTAACAGCTTCAGTGTGCGTCGTAAAATATGATAACAAAAGAATCACATGGAAACCAAACAGGTGATCGTGATGAATAGAAATTCAACTGGAAAGAGAAAACTAGTTAAAGACAAATTACCTTATTAATATTAGATGAACATAATGCTTAAATATAGAGCGATTTTGTAATAAATATTTGTACATGGAATATTTTTTATGGAATGATTTGTGAAAATACTATAACATGTTAATGTAAAACACATTCCCTTATTCAAACATATCAGGAACCAATGGCTATGAGGCAGAATGCATGTTGTACATACTACATACTCGATAGCTACATTGCTATTTAACATGTTTAATTTGATTGAATTGTTTTTAATTGTCATCTACCAGCATTTAGGGGATTTGGCTTTAAGGCGCGTATTTTCTTAAAGTAATTCTAATACAATACGTAATCCTCATTGATTTACTGGTCGTGATGTTGAAATATTTTGTGAAATATTTTGGAGGGGTCGAAGGGGATGGATGATGGGTAGCTTGAGAGACCTCGTTAAATGGACCAAGGCCCAAGGGTGTCGAAAATTCATAACAAACATTATTTTAAAAACACGTTACAAGTTACAAGTTGCCCCTTCCCCCTTTACCACTATTTGGCAGCCTTGGGGAAACAACTGAATAAGTGGTCTCGGTCTCGGCCTCGAACATTTTTGGCGACGGACATGCACCCCCCCCCCCCCCCCCATGGGCGTCGATACTTACGTAATACCCATTCATCAGGGGGATGGATGAATAGATCATCCCCCCTGATGAATGGGTATCAATGACAGATCGACGCCCATGCCCCCCCCCCCCCTACACGACTCTTAACTAGTGTGTTTGTGTGTGTATGTGTGTGTGTGTGTGGGTGGGGTGTGGTGGGGTGGGACAGGGAATGCCATGATTTCACTTGAATGTCATAATTGTGTATCTGACAAAAAGTAAATGATTTTCCTTCCTATTCCTATGCACAAAACGGTGGCATTTGTTAAAACAAAATTTCCTATGAAATCGAAGAATAAAAACATAATTAATCCAATGCGACTTGAACCTACGGCTTTACATACTGCCATGCCTAGAATGATTTGCACCAACCACCGACCCAAGAGCTACTTATGCTTGCTAGGTGGGTTTTTTACCCTAAGTAACGTTTACCTCTTCTCAATTTTACATGATTATGCTATCATGAATATTCATTAAGACCTGCTCGAAGATCGTTGACAAAGGGCTAGATACATATTCGTTATACTAGATCCTTGTGGACGCGGCTGGGGCTGTTGATAATATCTGCTAATACTGTGAGAAAGTAGCGCCTCTAGTCAAACTTTTACGGTAATCTTAATTTCTTTTTTAACATTTTTTTTTTTTTTTTTTTTTCGGGGCACCGTTACCGATATAACGAAACCGGGTCCCGATTCAAACGGTCGGTAACCGGTGTGATCGACCGAACCGACTCAGCCTTACTCTAAATCATTATTTTAACAAATCATCACTTTCACAATTTCTTTTACAATAAATGGTTGAAACAAATGTTTTTAGAGAGCGCCCTCTTGTGTTTTTTTTTATGATAAAAGCAGTTTGTAAGTTTTTCTACCTTTCAGGCATGGCGAATTATAAGCAATAGTTTGTAACGTAATGGTGTGAGTTTGGGTTTATTACTAACGTTCAGTTTGACCAAAACTGTACTATCCCTTTAACATCATATGTCGGAAATGAATGGAAAGTGGACAATATTTTATACCAAGAATGATTTTTATTTAACAATCAACACCATTTTTTCTGATTCATGCAGGTAATGATTGTAATTTTATCTTTATCTCTATCAAGAAAACGAATAACCATCAAATATTCACAAACTATTAGTATTAAAAGGAACATTAGTTGAATTATCATGAAATTTCAAAATCTGCATTGACAGTTAATTAGCTAGTCAGGGGTTTCACTTGGCGGCATTGAAGATACAGCTTCAAATAAACCTCAAAGCCCCATGCACTTCTCCTTTTGGTCTTTTTTAGAATATGGGCAGGTGTTTGAATCATTAGTGAGAGCCGTGACTCCATCCATACTCCATAGTAACTCCTTGGTATGAGTGGGCTACACAAGCCTTAGAGATGATTATCAATTATATTAGGTGCTATATAAATCAAGTATATTATTATTATTATTATTCAAATGTGCACAGAGAATAAGATGAATTACCTTGGGGGATTTCACTGTGCTGTTGACACATGCGGCACAAAGACTGAAGTACATCCACCAGAGCAGCCAGTATCTGTTTAAATCAATCAAGCACAGAAATACAAAAACAAGAAATAAATTAAATAATTAGAAATAATGAGACTTTCAACAAATATAAATCAATATAACTGATTTTATCAACCTTTATCCCTTTTCAAAAGAACTGTTTGAACAATTTTACAAAGAAACTATTAAAGTGATACCTGTAAAGTGTCAGATATTGCACAAAATGACATTTGAGACTTCAATCCTATATCAATATCATTGTAAAATACAATTGAAAGATTTGTGAAAGTTTGAAAGAAAAAGAACACTGTTTACCTAGTGAAAAAAACGAATATTGAGTTCATATTTTATCACCGAATACTGATGGTCTGCCATACATTTGTCGCAGTAATGAATGATCCGTTTGAGATATTCGCACCCGTGCATGTTTACACACGTAGTACAGAATTCATGGAATTTGCAATCGCTCGGCTCAAAGTTCAATCTCCGGAATGTTCTCACGCGTGCTGCATGCGGACGTTCTCAGCTAAGACAATTGTACTTTTTATCAAAAGCGTTAATCAACGTGATTGAAATAAAAGATTTAAATGATAATTATCTTCATACTAAAGGGACATTTCAAAAAATCAAACCCTATTTTATTCTTCTTTTACCATAAGCTAAACAACACGGTAGAAGAGAAACGAGGAAGCTCCAAGTAATTTTCGTGGATTTGGACACTTTACAGGTATGACTTTAATGGCTTTCCATAATTGTTATGTCCAACTTAGCGTTAAGTTCAACTAAGAATCTTTGTGAAGCACCCCCTGGCCTCTGTACAGTATGTAGTATCATTTGTAGCGATGTTTGACAGTAGAGTTGTGAGGTTGAATGCAAATCTCTCACTTAAAAGTAAAGATTGCCATTTACTTGCCAAACATCTTCTTCATCTTTTTTTTACTTGCCCTGGGCAATTGTACGGTCAAGTAATAGTGTCAAGCCCTGTGTTTTTACTAACCTGGCTTCTGTATGTAGTATCCTTTGTAGCGATGTCTGACAGCAGAGTTGTGAGGTTGAATGCAAATCTCTCACTTAAAAGTATAGATCGCCATTTACTTGCCAAACATCTTCTTCTCTTTTGTTACTTGCCCTGGGCAATTGTACGGTCAAGTGCTAGTGTCAAGCCCTGTGTTTTTACTAACCTGGCTTCTGTATGTAGTATCCTTTGTAGCGATGTCTGACAGTAGAGTTGTGAGGTTGAATGCAAATCTCTCACTTAAAAGTAAAGATTGCCATTTACTTGCCAAAACATCTTCTTCTTCTTTTTTTTAACTTGCCCTGGGCAATCATACGGTCAAGTAATAGTGTCAAGCCCTGTGTTTTTACTAACCTGGCTTCGGTATGTAGTATCCTTTGTAGCGATGTCTGACAGCAGAGTTGTAAGGTTGAATGCAAATCTCTCACTTAAAAGTAAAGATTGCCATTTACTTGCCAAACATCTTCTTTTTCTTTTTTTTACCTGCCGTGGGCAATAGTATGGTCAAGTGTTAAGAGTCAGCCCTGTGTTTTACTAACCTGGCTTCGGTATGTAGTATCCTTTGTAGCGATGTCTGACAGCAGAGTTGTGAGGTTAAATGCAAATCTCTCGCTCGTTGGCAGAACTGAAAGAGAAAAATATAACCCAATTATTACAAACTAATGTCAATGAAGAAGTAGCACTTAAAACATAGGTGGCATTTGCTGTGGCAAATAACTACAAGGTCATACTATAAAATACATGTGAAATTTACTGTCACAATCTTCATTCATTCATCTGTCTTTGTATTTCATAAGTAAAACTCTAAACTTTTGATCACAATATGAATATTTCCCCCTGAAATGTTTGGTTGTCATCGACAGCCTTCGTCACAATGCTGACGAAAGCTGAAGATGACAGCAAAAAATATTGGTAAAAAACTTGTGAATCTTACTTCTTACAATTTGCATTCATTTTAATACTTTTGATATATGTTTAAGCAATATTATGATTTTAACAAATTCTCATACCTTCCACGAACTTGTGTCCAGTTTCGTCAATCCACTGTGCATTAGGCAAGCATCGCATTAGGTTGACCAGGTAAGGGACGATCTCATCTTTGAACTGTTCAGGGTAAGAGTTGTTATCAAATGTTTGAGAAGACAAATATATTTTAACAACAGTGATCATTCAAAAGCCAATTTACAAAAACGGTTTTACTCCTTCATTATGCTGGTTTAGTTCCATGTTTTAGTTGAATTACTTTTCATTTATGCCTCAATAAGAGCCTGCTAAGTCAATATAGCTCAGCTCTTTTTGACATGCACTTGAAATAATGGTCTGAAATTCGCAAGCCAGATATATACTAACAGTTTATTTGCCATAAGCATACTAATTAGTAGAAGATACAATTACAACCAATCTGAAATTTGACATGTTTTAAAAAGTAATCTTAAAAATCATGAGTAACAGGGCACCAAAATTGTATTACTGTCTGCCAAATATGACTTGCCCAACTGGGCACTAAATGTAACAAAATCTAAACTTTGTTTGGGGTCACCTCAATTCGCAAAGTCTTAATTGTATCTTCCAAACAGGAAAAAGGGCCTTTTTCTTGCAGTTATGATTAAAATAATGACATGATAAAGTTAAAGAAATATGTTTCTACATAACAAAATAGAAATTCAGGAAAATGAAACCCTTTTCATCCTTCTATTGGAAATACAATCAATAAGGTATGTGAAAACTGCTAGAGTAATAATTAAGTTTTGGATTTTGACAAAGTTACTACATTTAGATCCCTTCAGATAGACTTTATGATTGGACTCGAGGATGAAGACACACAGAGCCACTGACATAGCATCCTCTCTTTACTGGTCGATGTGACTCACTCCCCCACCATCTCGTTTTACTTGCCCAGAAGGCCAACAGGAAGTGGGTCTTATTTCTACCTTTATGATTTAGATACGTATACGTGACATGATATGATCAAAAGTTAAAAGTTCCTCTCGATTATTATCATTTAAAAACAGACCTTGAGATTGGACTCAAGAAGGAAGACACCCAGAGCCACTGTAGCATCCTGTCTGCGTTGGTCGATGCGACACACTCCCCCGCCAATTATGGGCAGCTGGGGGCACATCTGCAGCAACTGTTGCACCTGTATGTATTAAAGCAATTAGTATTTCTGTAAATGTTGCGTTTTCATTGTATTATGCTTTTTCGTCGAATAAATAATACTAATATTGATAATAAAGGCAAACCTGTTCTAGCTACCACCCTAAAGACCACCATTAGGACCACTTTTGTATATATTTTTTAATGAAAAGGTTTAACTGTAATAATAATAATGATACATCAGATTTAAACAAGAAAAATTGTAGGCCTACTTCCAGGGTATACATTTTGTGCCCGACTCTTATCTATTTTGCAGTGATCGATATGAGAATTTCAGGCCTACTCTACTTGACTAGTGTACGATTGCCAGATGGAGTATAAGACAGAACGTTTTATGTACAGCAGGGAAACAATTTTGACAAAATGTTTTGATCATGTTATTTCTATTGATATGAGAAACTTCTAAGCATCATTCACGACTCATGTCCTTGTAAAATTCATGAATTTTGTAGATCTATAATTTATAAAGTATAATATAAAAACATATAATGCCGACAAATTTGAACAACCATGGAATTGGATCCATTCTAACTCTACTGAAGCCCCCAAACTTGCACTTTTGTGTGCACTATATTTTGATGAAATATATTATATATGATACGATACTTACCATCTACTTCTGCACAAATATGTGATGTAACTTAACGCTAGATAAAAATGATGATTTGTAGCTCATTTCCCATTTTAAATCTGTGATTTTGGCACCAGCCCGACTTCAATTAGTGGTACGCAAAAAACCACTAACGCGTCAGATAACCTGCCGTTTAATTGGAATCGGGCGACTTGAATGGAGACCGAAGCGCGATCATCTTCGTTCAAATCCTCGCGCTACGACACGGAAAGAAGTCGGGGTGGTGCCGAAATCACGGATTTTAAATGGGAAATGAGCTACAAATAATCATTTTTATCTAGCGGCAAGTTACATCACAATTCACATATTTGTGCAGAAGTAGATGGCAAGTATCGTATCATATATAATATATTTCATCAAAATATAGTGCACACAAAAGTGCAAGTTTGGGGGCTTCAGTAGGTGGTTGTACTAGCGCTGGCGCTCTGTAGAGTTAGATCCATTCCTAAATTCTGTGTAAATGCATGACACATCTATTCTGAGCGAAATTCACAAATTTTGCAAAATAAACAATGCCATTCGCATTCCAATTGCAAAAAGTAATGAAAAACTAATAATGAATTATTGAATTAATGTTGACAAGACGACAGACCGTGTCAATTGTCATCGCAAAATTTGTTAGCAAATTGAGGAAATGATATCTACAGACAAGTCTATAGTATAGTGATCGATCTCACTGTATGCTTATTAATATTCACTCAATGAAGTCACTCATAGTCGATTATTCTAACGAATGCAAATTGAACAGGACGAATCTAAATCAACAAACATGGAAATTAATGGGTGGGGCATGTACAAATGACTCATTAAATTCTCACACACCCACTTCTACTTTAACGGGCCAAATAAGGTCATAATAAGGATGATTTAATCAATTTGACAGAGTCTTACCTTCACCCATTTTAAATTTTCGATTGTGGCTAGTGATCTTGCGAGATGAAGAACAGTCTCTGGAAAAAGACCGCCATTTGGTCCCATTTTGCTATTTATTATTTTCGATCGATCTTCCGTCGATCAAATTTGTCTTACGCGCGCCATCTACGTTCTTTGAATTTTAGTAAAAACAAACTAAACATCTCAACATAGAGATACTAGTAGATAGATAGAATGATAGCTATATAGATTTTCCACATATAGAACAAATATTTATATAGATATATTATATATACAAGCGAAAAGTGAACTAGTATATACAGATTTGGTTTCTTCCTATATTTAAATAATTGCAAAGAATAATCATAAACAGTGTTGTATGACTCGAGGCCGGTCTTGGTCTCGAGTCCGGACTCGAGGCCGGCATTGCCGGCCTCGGCCTCGGACTCGGACTCGGGGACCCCGGACTCGGCCTCGGACTCGGACTCGAAGGTCGTGGACTCGATGACTCGGGCCGAGTCCAGCTCGAGACCGGCCAATTTCCGTATATTTTGTATATTTGTATATTGGCTATTCTGTGCTATAATTCTGCAAGAAACAAGCCAAATATTCTATCCAATCGGGGGAGGCGAGTTAGCTCAGTCGGGAGAGCGTGCGGCTCCGACGCGAGAGGTACCCGGTTCGATCCCTACCATCGGATATCGGACAATGCGTTTTCCATCACGCAATAAATTCGAGCTAACTCCCGTTGTGTGTTATCGCCCTCCCCCGCCCGTGTTTCCTTCGCAGGAAAAGGATTCGCGGAAAACACTCCGTCCCTCGGATAGGACGATAAATGGAGGTCCCGTGCATGAGACAGTCACACCTCATGTACGCTAAAGAACCTAGTCAACTTCTCGAAAAGAGTAGGGTGTTAACCCGGTTGACTAGTATACCCTGCAAATCACAACCAAAAGAGTAAATACTGCAAGAATCTTCAACATTGAAGGAGGCGGTTTCTGTACGTTATAACCTACCCAGGTTTGTACAGTATACTCAATATAGAACTAGAACTAGAACTAGAATCCACCAAGCGATTGTTGCTTGACAAAGAGATCGCGAATGAACTGACAGCCGACAAGAAAGTGAGCAAAAAATCACATTTGTGGGAAACGAATGGACACGCAAGTGACAAATCCATAACAAATAGCCCAAGCTTATATTTGATAGGTATGCTTTCATTTTATACTGTCTTTTTTATGAATTGACACCGCGATTCTGAACATGTTCGGCTATCAAACACCCGGGGGGGAGGGGGGTACTCACGTATATTGGGTATACGGGGTAACGGGGATGACTTTTTCAAGAAAGATCCTTAGACATGGATCCCCTTTTCATAAAAAAATCCTGAGACATGGGTCCTATTAAAAAAAATAAACCCTTAGACATGGGTCCCTTTTTCATTTATTCCTTTTCCTCTTTTCTCCCTCATTTTCTCCGGGATTTTGGGATTTTCCGCTGTGAAATTGCTAAAATGTTCAAGCTCGCTCCGCTCGCTCGCATACATAATATTTCACAACGTCGGGTGATTATATTACCCTTCATAACGCCATATCATAAGTAATAAAACGAATATACCTATACAATAATTGAAACAAATGGCAATGAAATAGGTAAATTTTCAAGCTCGCTCCACTCGCTCGCATACAAAATATTTCACAACGTCGGGTGATTGTATTACCCTTTATAACGCCATAATAAGTAATAAAACGAATAGTCTAGACGGATATCTGAAAAAGAGCTCTCTATTAGACCCTAGAGGCATTTTTAAGTAAAAGTCGCGAACCAGTCTTTTTAAAATAATTTGAGTATGCTGAAACCGATGAGCCCGGTTCCCAAGCGAAATTTAGAGTTGTTGACCATCTAATTTGCATAAACAAAATGGCCGCCAAAATGACACCCTTTTCAACTTAAATAACTTTGCAAGAGGGCGAGCAAAACTTGAAAATTAACTGTCTAAAATGATGTTTTCTTTCAAAAGAAACATAAATAAGATAACTCTGATGTATTCAATGAAAAGAAGATGCATAAATATACAAATTAGTGGCCGCCATGACAGAAAAGTCGTACAAAATAGATTATTTGGGGGCAATTCAGTCCTACTTAATATAACACTCTCAACTTAAACAATTTCTAGGAATGAAATCATTGAATGAGGTCATTTATTGAATCATTAGAAGCAGAAGTAGCTCTTGGGTCGGTGGTTGGTGCAAATCATTCTAAGGCATGACTGCATAAGTGATTTATTTGTTATATTTGTTTTATTTCATAGGAAATTTTGTTTTAACAGATGCCAAAGTTTTGTGCATAGGAATGGGAAGGAAAATTATTTTGGTTGTTAAATACACAATTATTACATTCAGGTGAAGTCCTGGTATTCTGCTAGTAGTAAGGTTTATATATAAGTGGATGGAGGGGGGGGGGGGGGGGGGGAGGGTAGGAGTAGGGTCATTTTAAAATTGATGCATCACCCTGTTCCAGCCAACTCTTCATCAAGCACAAACTTTATTTTACTCTCTTCCGTCCAAGAATTAAATAGAAAGCAATATTGAGCAACCCAGCTTGGTATCATGGGTTCGGCTCCTCTCTTATGACTCTTCTTTTCTTTTACCATAATACATGGTGAGTAATGATTCATTTAGTAAATGTATCATGCAGAGTGTTCACTGAAGTCTGATATCCAACAAAAAGTATATAGGAATCATGTGCGCATGCGCCGGAGACAAAAAGTTCGTAGGAAAACAAATTTCGCAATGCGGCAAGTCTCTCTTTCTACTTTCTATTCGAAATTTTAAAAAAATATGAAATATCCTGTTTACGCTCTACAATGATATTCATCAACCATGAGGAAAATAAATCAAGGTATGGTTGTATAATACTTGTATTTTCGTATGTGACCATTATTTCCATTACGTACTTTGGATTCCAAATAGAAAGTTGAAAGAGCGATTTGTGGTATTTCCATTTCCTTCTTAAGTAGAAAATATAATTATTGGTACACCTTGATTAACAAAGTTATGTTATGAATTTGCTCATTTATCAATTTCCTTATCTTGCAAACTCCGACTTGATCTGTTCACAACATTTCCTGCTCGAATGGAATGCAATTACCATACTGCTGATAACCCGGCCATAGGCGTATACCCTATGAATTTTTTTAAGGGGGGAGGGGGGTTCAACTCAGATCCGTTTCGAAGAGTGTGGAGGGGATGGTTGATCGCGGTTCAGTGCAGCGATTTAATGTTCAGGATTCCTTACAATGACATGTTGAATGAACCCACCCACGCACACACACACCAATCCACCGTTTAATACCATTTTATACCATTTAGGGTATTGGAGAGGATTTACACCCTTCCTCGGGAAGAAAATTTTTTAATTGGGGAAGAAATGGAAAAAAGCTATATTCTGAAATAACACAATATAGAATACGCAATGGTGATGTCGGTCATGCGGTGCAAGATGATTAGGGTCAAAGAGAGACCAAATTATTTCTAGCAATTTAGAACTGTCCAGATGTCTTTGTCATTTATAATAGATAAAAGTCCATCTTTTCCAAAGCTTTATTTAGCAAACACATAATATAACTAACTGGACACCAAGAACGCAAACCAGACGAAGAGGCAGACAGAGTAGGCGTTAGATGGACGACATCAGAGAATTTGGGGGAGTTACATGGATGCGACCAGCACAATAACGAATAATAATAATAATAATATTGAATATTTATATTGCGCAATATCCACCTAATAAGGTGCTCAAAGCGCATTGAAAAAGAAAGTTTATCAGAATTAAACAAACAAGAATGAAGGGAAGAAAGAAGGTCTACTTAAATGCTGTTTGAAATAAATGATATAAGAAGACAATGCAATGGTGATGAAGAGGCCTTCCTTCTGCAGTGGAGAGACATAGGCTAGATAGATAGATTATTATATATTTATCAATCATTGCAAGCGACTTGTTGGTTCAAAGACCTGAATGGGTTTGGTCAAATCCAAGGGCATTCACAGTCGGGTAAAAAATAACATATTAATAGCTTATTTTAGTGGGCATGGTCCTGAATGAGGGTACATGGGCCAGGTTCAAAAGGCCCAACGTTGGCCCGACGTTAACTTGCCAAAGTGGGGCCAACGTTGGGGCAAGAATGACGTGGGCCCAACGTCATATTTCCGATATTGGCCTGAAATTGGTGTAAGGTCGGCTGTATGGTTGGCTCGATGTCAAATGTAGCCAACAAAAAGGTTGGGCTAACGTTGGCCCAGCGTCAAGAATGACGTGGGCACAACGTTACTGCACACAATGGGCAAACGTTGGGTCAACGTAGCTTTGCTATCTGGGTAGTGGGTACATGGTTAAAATAATTGTATAAAAATAAAATACACTGCATTAGTGTAGTGAGATTCTCTCAAGAGGCTCCCAAGCAAGCAAACACTAATCATCCATGATGAGGAAACATGGTCGCAATGTGATGTATTCTCCAATGGATACAGATGTATCGAGATACTGCCTTACGTTTACTCCCTAACTATATACTCAATAACACTTCCCTATGATTTGTGGTAATTTTTACAGAAAATGTTAGACACATACATGAAAGTTGTAGAATGTAAAATTACAGATTAATAGCACCTTCGATGTACTAGCAGCCATCTTAATTGATTTTATTTTGCTTTTTATCATTAATAACATTTACAACAATGGTTTGAATGAACTGCTTAACCCTCAAAACGTAGGGAATTGACACATAATGTGAAACGGTAGAATTTCAAATTATGGATTTATAACACCTTCAACGTAATAGCAGCCACCTTGAACGCCATCTTAGATTGGTTGTTGCTTTTGTCATAATTATGTCACACTTATATTCATTTATAAAGCTTCACGAAACATTTAAATCAACAGGTATGCATACATATTATAACAGTGTGAATATCAAATGATTATGGTATTATTTCTGTAAATGGTGGCCATTTTGGACACCATCTCGGATTTGTGTGACTTCTAATTACTGAATTGCGCTATCACTATTTTCAATGAACTGTTTGACCCTGAAAACGTGGGGGTAGACCATCGATAGTGTATATCGATGGGGTAGACACAAACATTATAACTGGGATGTACAATAACATATTTATGGCATTTTTAAGATAATGGCGGCCATTTTGGACGCCATTTTGAAAAGTAATCAACTTTCCGGAATAGTGATTATTTTCTGTACGTATACGTCCCTTGATGTAAAATAGTATAGGTTTTCCCATCCATTTTCAAACAATCGTCATTCAATTTCAATAATTGTTAACTTCAATTTCGTCCGGAAAGTCAATCGCCGATCGTATGTAATGTTCGAGTTCGTCATTCATCACACAAGTTCGTTCTTTCGCAACCAAGTTCGTCAATGACCCGATCGTTTTAGTCAAAGCTCATTCAATTTCGTCCGATCACTCCTGCTGGTGTACAATGTGATGATCAATTTCGTCATTGGGCATTCAATTTCGTTATTTACAATTCAAATTCGTCAAACAATATTGAAAGCTGTATTTTGATACTTTGTTTTATCATCTCTTCATTATTATCTTTTGCTTATTTGAACCCAGTTTCTATCTTTGTCTTGTGTACCGGAAATTCATACAATTTTAGTCTATCGTCTATTGAACAATTTTGTATTTTATATATCATTAATTTGATATTGTAATGTGTCTCCCAACACAGATCTATTGCATGGATCAATCAATCAGACTTTTGGTCAATTATCGTTTTTTTAATTGCAATATCGAAATGAATTGTTTGTGATCAGTTTATCGTATTATAAACAATTATTGAAGTAATTGCTTTTGAAATTAATTGTATGAGCTTACATAGGAAAATACATATGAACCAGAGCAACCAGACTATACATGACGAATTTGAACGACTAAGTCTTGAAATCGGATGACCAATGAAGAATTTGAACATCACATTGTGCGTCTTATAACCAGTCGGGACGAATTACATTGCAAAATGACGAATTAGAATAAGCCAATTTTGAATTAGAATGACCATTGATCAATTAGAATGGTAAATGACTAAATCGAATGTAGCAATTGCAGTTTCCTAACTTCTCGGGACGAAATTAAAGTAAGCATTGATTGAATTTGATTGATGATAGTTTGAAAATGGATGGGAAAACCTATACTACTAAAAAACTACTATAAATAACAACCTTAAACATACTTTGTATACATTTTGGAGGGGGAAAACCGTATATTGCCCTGAACATCCAAGATGGCCGCCATTTTGAACTTGATTCCATGATCAGATCCTTTGGAGCAACCACTTTTTAAAGATCTTATAACAAGACGATGCTTAGCTGAAAAAATTACGCTTTTATCCACTGTGTCACGATTTTCCCCTATAAGGTAACCCAAGAAAGGGGTCTCGGCGCGGAGGAAGGGGTCTCGGCCCCGAGGAAACAACTTAACAAGTGGTCTCGGTCTCGGCCTCGAACATTTATGGCGACGGACATGCAGCCCCCCCCCCCCCTCCCCACCCCTGCTTACACGACTCTCAACTAGTGTGTGTGTGTGTGTGTGTGTGTGTGTGTGTTTGTGTGTGTGTGTGTGTGTGTGTGCGTATGTGGGGTGGGGCCGGGAATTGCAATATTTTAATGTTGAAATGAGTAAAGGCACTGCTACAGAGTCTAACTTTTCACTGTAAGTTACAGAAATATTTTGTTTAGACTTTTCTGTAAAGGCTGCCACTAATTTGCATATATTTTGTGAATCTTGGGTGCCAATAAATAGATATTATAGGAAATGACATGAGTGTATTCCTTGACACATACAAGTGCACACATAGGCATGTTTTGCCTTTGCGGTTATAGAGTAATTAAAGATTTTAAAGACACGTTTATATAGGTATAAGGTCAGACTAGTAGTGTCATTTCGCTGCCATTTTGTTCATGCAAATTCGATGATTACAAGTATTCTTCAGTATAATTCATCCAAAGATTGAATAAGTATCATGATTTGATCAATCATTAGACTTCCAAAGTTAGGTTTTGAT
This sequence comes from Echinarachnius parma, assembly GCA_037951105.1. Lineage (NCBI taxonomy): Eukaryota > Metazoa > Echinodermata > Echinoidea > Clypeasteroida > Echinarachniidae > Echinarachnius > Echinarachnius parma. Next base: position 233,159 of record JBAMJV010004136.1, on the reverse strand, counting down.
ACTGTTTTTTAATTGATAGTTTATAGACCTTAATTACCAAAAGAAAACTCATTTTATACCATTTTCAGTAATGACGGCCACTAATTTGCATATTCATAAGTCATGCATGTCACTTAGTTCATGAGAATAATCTTTTTGAAAAACATGGATATGCACATCGCAGTTGTTTATTTTACTCGCCTATAGGCTAGTTGCCGAGTTATAATTAACAAAAGGTATGACTTTTCTGTTACGGCGGCCACTAATTTGCATCTTCTTTTCCACTAAGTATATCAGAGTTATCTAATTAGTGTTCCTATTGATATAAATCATTATTCTAGACATTTAATTTGCTAGTTCTGCTTGCCTGGTTGCAAAGTTATTAAATAAACCTGTTATACAAGTTTTTAAAATGTGTAAATTTGGCGGCCATTGTGTTTTTGCAAATTAGATGGTCAAAAATTCTTAATTTCGCTTGGGAACCGGGCTAATCAGATTCAGCACCCCAAAATTATGAGAAATAGTTTGGTTCCCAACTTTTACCCCAAAATGCTCCTAACATGCACATTTTCCAGAAATCCCACTATACTAGAATATACCATGCAGTAATTGAAATAAATGGCAATTATCCGCCGTGAAAAATGTAAAATTTTCAAGCTCGCATACATAATATTTCACAA
>JBAMJV010004136.1:77500-230000 GCA_037951105.1 Echinarachnius parma | reverse complement strand
TACTTTTATCGATACAAAAAAATAAATAAAGCGCGCCATCTCGCTATGGAATGGCGCGCAATTTGACAGAGACTAGAAAAAAAATCCATCGAGATAAAATCCTGTAAATCAACGTTTCAAGTGAGTAATTGCCAGAAGTTTTTGAAGCAATTTCGCTGCCATTGATAATTCATACTTTAGATAATAAATTAAACATTGTACATTTGTATGGCAATGAATGACGACATAGTATATCCACTTTTCTGAAGATTTAGTCTTTAGACTAGTCCCACACGCTAAATTTTGTGTTTGTTTTATTTTTGTTAACTAGTGTGATCTCGTTTTAAATTGTGTAGCATACAATAACAAGATACAGAGTTGCAATTGGTACTTTTACTTATCTTTGTATGTTAATCCTAACTTCTATTTAGGAGTTTTAACATTGAGTTATGTTTAAAACATGATAAAAGCAGATTTTAGTTGAATGGAATTGAATTGAGCCAGAATTATTTATTCATTATTAATTTATTGTTAGAAAAAATTGCAGAATAATTTTGCGTGCAACGCGATATCGGACTTGAGTCTGTGAATGTGAGGTGTGGTTAATGTAAAGTGTGATATTGTTGAATTTACCCCTGCAAGTCGATGAATAAAAAAATAGATAACGTGTGTGTTGGCGTGTCAAAAATACACGCCATCCTGGGCCATAAACCATAAATGATCTCCATGCAAATTACATTTAGTAGTGTAACTGTAAGTACATGTTGAAGTATGAGTGACTGAGTGACGAGGCAACCGGCAGCATTGGCATCGCCTGCGACACAACAGTCAACACTCAACAGTCGGTATCATGGCATTGGGTATGACGTCTACTGTCTGCAGGTCTGTGTTGCTATCAGTATCAATTCTCTTCCGAGACGTGCCCACTGCACTGTAAAGTCTAAAAATTCATTCTTTTTGTCATGACGTGAGCACGTCTTGGATGATAATGCCAATTATTCAACCATCTTTTTCAATTTTCTCTATGTCCTTTTGACTCATTCACAACTTGTCAAATTAACTTTGTCAATTAAATATATTTCAGGATTAGAGGGTGTTTCACAAATCACAATGTTTCTAAATTGAACTAAAATTCTAAGTTTGACTTGAAAGTTGAAAGTTGAAATTATGAAAAGCAGTTAGTTATGTAAAATGTAATTGTAAAAGATAATTTTAAAGCATAACATGAAATTAAAATAAATCAATATTTTCTAATATCAAGGAGATTGCATGTTCTTGATGTAAAATATATCTCAAAAGTGTTAAATGTTTGCACTTTTGCTAAATGATTATATATAATCATTTAGCAAAATATGTTTTATTCCAGGGCTAAAAATGGCATTCTCTTACTCATTCACTTGCATTCATTCATTTTGTCACAGACAGGGACCTAAACCAGAATAAGTGGCTTAGCCTTGTGTAGCATCTGCGTTAACCACCTCCCGTCCAAGCTCGCAATAATGCCAGGCCGAGCCAAGGCTGAGGCTAGACAATTCCATTCATACTTGCACAAACAGTGGCTTGGTACTGGCTTAAGCTAGTGCCGAGCCAGTGCTAGATGCAAGTATGAATGAGGCAAGAAGAACGATGTGAAAGTTCTAAAACTAAGTAGTTTTAAAAAGTCTATTCTGAAGTTTAGCCCTGGGGATAAGAATCAACCAAGTGCTAAATATGAACAGTATTCCAATTTGTTCAATGAATTTTAATACGTGTACATGCATTTCAGTATAGAACAGATGGCCTAAAAAGAGAACACTTAAAATATGGATGGGAAATATTAGAACTGAATAATGTGAAGACGTAGATTCTAAAGTTTAGCCCTGCATGGGGATAAGAATCAATGTAGGGATAAGTCTGAACTGTATTTCAAATTTTCAATTTATTCAATGAATTTATTTCAGGAGTAGAACAGATGGCCTAAAAAGAAAGGACTAGCTTAGACTTAGAGGAAGGATGGGATCTATGAAAACCGAATAATCTGAAGACGTCCGTCCATCCTGAAGTTCATCCTTGGGGTGCATGGGTGCGAACAGCCCGAGTTTCAAGCAGTATGGAGCAGCATTATACAATCCAAGGGGTGAAGCTAGCCTTCCCGTGCAAGGCATACCCAACACAGATCTCCATGATGGCTATGGTAAGACTTACGCCGCTTTTTAGCTCACCTGAGCCAAAGGCTCAAGTGAGCTATTGTGATCGCTTTTTGTCCGTCGTCCGTCGTCCGTCGTCCGTCGTCCGTCGTGCGTCGTGCGTCGTGCGTCGTCCGTCGTGCGTCGTCCGTCGTCCGTAAACTTTTTACATTTTCATCTTCTTCTCCAGAACCAATGATCGGATTCCAACCAAACTTGGCAGGAATCATATTTAGGGGTAGAGGAACCAAAGTTGCTAAAATGGTGGGCGTGGCCCCCAGGGGGGCCCTGGGGGAGGGCACCAAATGTAAAAAATATGTAAATTTTAAACATCTTCTTCTCAAGATCCAGAAGTATGACAGACCTGATATTTCATATTTAGATGCCTCTATTGATGAAGAATGAAAGTTGTTCACAAGATTTTTGTGGGTGGTCCCATAAGGGCCCTGTGGGCGTAACAGTTTTTTTGGGGGCCCTACCATAGGAAATATACATTTTCATCTTCTTCTCCAGAATCAATGATTAGATTCCAACCAAACATGGCAGGAATCATCTTTAGGGGTAGAGGAACAAAAGTTGCTAAAATGGTGGGCGTGGCCCCCAGGGGGGCCCTGGAGGAGGGCACCAAGTGTAAAAAATATGTAAATTTTAAACATCTTCTTCTCAAGATCCAGAAGTATGACAGACCTGATATTTCATATGTAGATGCCTCTATTGATGAAGAATGAAAGTTGTTCACACGATTTTTGTGGGTGGCCCCACAAGGGCCCTGTGGGCGTAACAGTTTTTTTTGGGGCCCTACCATAGGAAATATACATTTTCATCTTCTTCTCCAGAACCAATGATAAGATTCCAACCAAACATGGCAGGAATCATCCTTAGGGGTAGAGGAATCGAAGTTGCTAAAATGGTGGGCGTGGCCCTCAGGGGGGCCCTGGGGGAGGGCACCAAGTGTAAAAAATATGTTAATTTTAAATATCTTCTTCTCAAGATCCAGAAGTATGACAGACCTGATATTTCATATTTAGATGCCTCTATTGATGAAGAATGAAAGTTGTTCACAAGATTTTTGTGGGTGGCCCCATAAGGGTCCTGTGGGCGTAACAGTTTTTTGGGGGGTCCTACCATAGGAAATATACATTTTCATCTTCTTCTCCAGAATCAATGATTAGATTCCAACCAAACATGGCAGGAATCATCTTTAGGGGTAGAGGAACCAAAGTTGCTAAAATGGTGGGCGTGGCCCCCAGGGGGGCCCTGGAGGAGGGCACCAAGTGTAAAAAATATGTAAATTTTAAACATCTTCTTCTCAAGATCCAGAAGTATGACAGACCTGATATTTCATATGTAGATGCCTCTATTGATGAAGAATGAAAGTTGTTCACAAGATGTTTTTGGGTGGCCCCATAAGGGCCCTGTGGGGGTAACATTTTTTTTGGGGCCCTACCATAGGAAATATGCATTTTCATCTTCTTCTCAAGAACCAATGATTGGATTCCAACCAAACTTGACAGGAATCATCCTTAGGGGTAGAGGAACAAAATGTGCTATAATGGTGGGCGTAGCCTTCTCTCAGCCAATCACCATTCTCCCAAATATGCAAATAAATATGCTAATAGGAAACCCAGACACTTGTTTACATCTAGGACCATGTTTTGACCCAAATCTTTCTATTTATAGCATGTGTTTTCATGTTTTGATGTTTTCATGCTTGACCTTGTTAGCAGCTTTCATTGCTAGTACCATTCACACTGCCCAAATAGTTATGATTATTTAGGTTGCAATTCATTATTTTTTTGGTTATTATTTTTATTTTATTTTTTTCGGGGGGGGGGGGGGGGGGGGGGGGGAGGGGCGGTTTTGTGCGTGAAAATAGTAGTTCGGATTATTTATGAAAATAAGTATGATTCAAATCATCATGTGCAATACACTTTTGGTGTATCTTTTTGCAAGTGGTGTTTGTGTGTGTGAACAGTGTAAATTGTATCAGTTTTCATATCCAACATGCAAAATGCATGCTTACAGTATCTTCAGCACTCGGTCAATGGATGGGTGCGGAATAGTTACATGTAGGTCAAAGTTTGGTCCAGTTGCTCATGTGCATTTTGATTTAAAAATCGTACAATCCAGCAGGTTGTGAGGTGTTTTTTTTGCCTGTGTGAACATGCAAGAAACATACTTTTTTTAATGACCCAGCACAATTAAATGAATTAAATAACCTTACTTACTGGGATAGTTAGAATCAAACTCTAAAATTAACCAGCCTTTCGGTGGTCTAGTGGTTTCACAGCATTCCATTTGCACACTCAGTTGCATTGTGCTTTTTCGACTGTTAGAGACCAGAGAATAAAATGATGCTATTAAATTAACCCATTGGAATTAAATGAATATAAAATATGCAAAAAAATAATCATGATTTGAAGCAACATGCAATTGTTACTTTTTAGCATGTGTGAATGCCCCTATTGTATCATTGATGTTTTCTAGGTCACATTTTGTTTTTGTTTTATTTTCTTTCTGTTATATGCATTTACTACTTATTCAACAATTCTAGCTTAAATTTTGCACAGAGGTATATACTCCTTTAATTATCTTTAGGGAGGGGATCCAAAGTTGCTAAAATGGTAGATGAAGAATGAAAGTTGTTTGTGCATTTTGGTGTTCCTTCAAAAGATGATCAAATGATCAAATCATACCGAACCTAGCTGTAATCCCATCAAGGACGAGAGCTATTTTAAGGCACAATTGATCATTGTTTTCCTCTACAAATTGGCAACTCCTAAATTTCATCGACGGATCAATGGCATAAAAATAGGTGGAAAATATTAAGTAATAACCATTTAAGACAAATATAGTGACTTTGCCGCAAAGATGCCAATTTGAACACAAATATATCTGTTTCACAAATACATGTATCACAATGTGTTGCCAATTTGAGGATTTTTTCTAAATTATAGTTATTTACACAATAATAAAAATCATTAAAACATAACTAAAGCAGGTAGAGTAACAAAATAGGGCTCTAAAAATAAAGGAATTTATGCTCTTTCTTCCTGTACACCTCACATAACTAGTCTTATTCTTACCTAGCTGCATGGGACCCAAGAATGGCTCGTAGGAAATGTGAAATGAATTTCAAATATTTTCTTCTCCAAATCAACAAGTATTACAATCTGGACATTTTGTAACATGTAGGTATCTATATACCCTAAATCTCCGTGTATAAGGCGCACTTTTTTCCGTCGGAAACAAATAGAAAAAGTTGGGGGTGCGCCTTATACACAGGTACAGCAAAAAAAAAAATATATAAGATAGGTAAAAAATAGGTAAAAAATTCAAGTTTATTAAGCAAATTACTAATGAATATTCATACATTCATGAGCAGCAGTACTCATTATATATGCAATTATCTAATAATTAACAATTTGTTATAAATTTTTCTCATAATTGAAGATCTTTGTAAGTAAGTGTCCCAAAACAAAATTTCTTTTTTTTAGAAAGTAGGGGGTGCGCCTTATACACGACTGCGCCGTACACACGGAGATTTACGGTAAATGACAATGCAAGTTGTCATATCGCAGAATGGCCCCATAGGGTCCCTATGTGAGTGGGGTTAATACGCTGAAGTGGTCAGTGGCTGGTGAAATGTGTTAAGCTTTGTCTTATATGTGTGTGTGTCTTTTTTTATGATTCACCCAAACATTATGGTAAATCATAATGTTAGGTACAGGGGATCAAAAGTTATTGATTAAATAGTACATCACATTATAGATTTTGGCATGATTTCAACTGATTTCATATCTTCTGAGGGTGCCAGAGAGAACATGCGCCAGATGTGAATTGATTGACCTCAGGTGAGCGTCGTGCCCCCCTGGGGCTCTTGTTCAATAATGTTGTGTTTTATTTTAAAAATTGAAAGAATCCTGTACATTTCATGTAGAGTCAGACATGAAACTAACCGTAACCCTAACCCTAACACAAGCAGTATGGAGCAGCATTATACAATCCAAGGGGTGAAGCTAGCCTTCCCATGCGAGGCATACCCATCACAGATCTCAATGATGGCAATGGTAAAACTCATGCACATTCAATAATGTTATGTTTTAAATGAATGATAGAATAAACAACATGTACAGCCAGGCAATGCAGATTCAGCTTTCGGGCCATTGGAATTTTGAAGATCTCCCAATTTTATATGTCCGACTGGGCCACAAGGCAAACAGTATAATTTCGAGCATTGTTTTATGAACTGTTATATATTTGTCTTCAATTTGTTTTCTTTCTAGATCATCAAGGGGATAGAGAAGAGGCAGAACTGCCTGCTGGAGAGCCCCACAGGGAGTGGCAAGAGTCTGGCGCTACTCTGCTCAGCGCTGGGCTGGCAGCAGGCTGAACAAGGTACGTGTCCTCGGGGCCCTGGGCCCATATTCATAAAACCCTGCTAGCTTTGTTTAATTCTGGGGGGGGGGGGGGGGGGGGGGATGTCACTAAACACTAAAATCAATTTTAGCATTGATTCAAGTGAACGCTTATCACTCAAAATCGAAGCTAAAATTGATTTTTGGTGTTTTGTGAAACACCCTACAGGATCTATTTTGGATGATATTTAGCATAATAAATAAAGCAACACGTTGTTTTTATACTATAGTTCCCAATTATGGTTACCTTAGTGAGTAATCAAGGCTAATCCAGCCAACCCTAGTTGAGGGCTGCCTGCTGGAGAGCCCCACGGGGAGTGGCAAGAGTCTAGCTCTACTCTGCTCAGTGCTGGGCTGGCAGCAGGCTGAACAAGGTACGTGTCCTCTGGGCCCTGGGCCCATATTCATACAACCCTGCTAGCTTAGTTTAATTCTGGGGGGGGGGGGGGGGGGGATGTCACTAAACACTAAAATCAATTTTAGCATTGATTCAAGGGGACACTTATCACTCAAAATCTAAGCTGAAATTGATTTAGTGTTTTGTGAAGCACCCTACACGATCTAATTTGGATGATAAGCAACAATTTATTCTTATATACTATAGTTGCCAATTACTTTAGTGGGTAACCAAGTCTAAGCCAGCCAACCCTAGTTGGAGGCTGCCTGCTGGAAATCCCCACAGGGAGTGGCAAGAGTCTGGCGCTACTCTGCTCAGCGCTGGGCTGGCAGCAGACTGCTAGCTGGGGGATGTGTCACTAAACACAAAAATCAATGCAAGGGGAAGATTATCACTCAAAATCGAGGCTGAAATTGATTTGAGTGTTTTGTGAAAAGACCTACAGAATCTATTTCTGATGATAGGGCTAATAAGCAACAAGTTATTCTTGTACTTTAGTTACCAATTAGGATAAACCAAAGATAACCAAGGCTAACCCAAATAACCCTTGTTGGGGACTATTAAAGAAGACTACTCATAATACTTACCCCTATCATCTAAACTAGACTAATAGCATGAAACTAAGATAGCAGGGTTTCTTGAATATGGGCACTAGTGCTGATCCTCTGAATTCAAAGGCCTTCATGTGAAGGTTGCTGGTGCAATGTGATAGATTGATGGGATAGCAAATTAAGAGTTATGAAAACCAAGACATGGCTCAACACTGCCTGGGACAATACTATACTTCTAAATTGTGTCCTAAATGCATGTACTGTATCTGAGGTTGGCCCCCTTGGTGATCAGTGCAAAAACACTAAAGATTCAGTACGGTGGGTAAACAAACATATAGATTGAGTTATTTTGAAAAAAGTGATCTTTTGAAAGTATGTCATAATATTTGTGTTGATAGTGCATTCATAACAAGCTATTCCACAATAAGTTTTACCATGAATAATATGGCAAACAAAAAAATCTAGTTATTATGAAAAAGTGATCTTTTGGAAGTATTTCATAATTATTTGTGTTGATAGTGCATTCATAACAAACTATTCCACAATAAGTTTTACCATGAATAATATGGCAAACCAACAATTTTTGTTATTATGACCAGGGGTGTGAGACCTCCGATTTTCCGCGGAATTCTGATTTTTTACCTCAAACAGCAATCTTTATTTTCCGCTTATTTTTTAATTTCTAATTTCCGATTATTTTAAATTTCCGATTATTTTGAGTATTAGCACTCAATGGTTTAGCATATTTTGATGACATATCGAGTGCTACAGTGTACAACGTTCAAATTTCGTAATATGAACAAGTGATCTTTTGGAAGTATTTCAGAATTAGTCGTGTTGATAGTGCATTCATAACAAGCTATTCCACAATAAGTTTTATCATGAATATAACATATAATATGGTAATCAAACAAATCTAGTTATTATGGAAAAGTGATCTTTTGGTAAAAGTATTTCATAATTATTCGTGTTGATAGTGCTTTCATAAAATAAGTTTAACTATGAATATAACATATTATATGTATATATTTTTATTTTCTTTGTGCAGAGAAAAAGTACAAGGCAGAGGAAAACCAGGACTATGAAGGTGTGTATGAAAAATGTCTACATTATTTTTGGATTTACAGTCAAAGTAAATGATTGTTTTAAAAAAAAAAATCAGGATTTAAATAAAGAACACAAAAGAACATCCCCATCTATCTACCGGAGACAATAATTTGTAAATTGTGGATACTCCGTTTAATCCTGATATCTCAAGAACTGGCTGACAGATGCATGGCCATCAAACTTGGTACTTGTACATGTATCTTGAGGAGCCAATGAACCTTTTAGATTGTAAGGTCATGAGGTGAAAGGTGAAAGGTTACATGGCTCATTATATATGCCTAAATAGCTCTTAATCTTGATATCTCGAGAACCATATTTGGCCTTTTTTTTTGTTCCCATTCATTTTCTTGTATATTGCAACTTATGCTTATTATTGTATATATTTTGTATTGTTTTGATTGAAAATGGAAATGAATTGAATGAATTGAACCTTCAAGGCAGCTGTGTAGTATGGTTGGACTGATTGGGGGGGGGGGGGGGGGGGGGGGGGGGACACACCTTATGTATTTCTTTGTTTTTACAAAAAATGTCCTGTTATGTTTCCTATTTTTTTCCTTCAAAGTATTGGAGGGGGGGGGGAGGGTCTTTGATAAAATAACAGGGTTGCCATGGTTATTGGTATAAATAAGTATCATAAATGGTTCTGTAATCCCTTAAAACACACAAGAGAGGCATCACTCATAATTTTGGTGTTCCTTGATCAGAATCCATACAATTTTACAGCAATTTTGGGAATATGCAAATTAGGTAATTGTCTTAATTATGCAAATCATATGATTTGCATAATGTTTTTGGAGTCATAGTATATTGACAATTATTAGCTACACAACTGCCAGTATCATGAACACCAGCAGCATTCTGGTGTTTTGTTTTGTATTGATTTGTTATTCTTTGGGGGGGGGGGGGGGTGGTTCATGATCTACTGTTCATATAAAAAAAAAAAAAAAAAATCAGCATAACACTACATGAATTATATGTGTGTACAGTGGCGTAGCATGGTCGGACTGACTGGGGGGGGGGGGGGGCACAACAAATTATTTGGGGGCACACCCTGTGTATTTGTTTGTTTTATCAACAATTGTCTCCTTATAAATGTTTCTTTTTTTCTTCAATTTATTTATTTATTATTATTATTATTATTATTATTATTGTTATTATTTATTTATTATTATTATTATTATTATTATTATTATTATTATTATTATTATTATCATTATTATTATACCCCTCGAGTACCCCTCGAGCCCCCGCCCCGCCCCCTATTGTTTTTTATTCAAATTATTGGGGGGGGGGGGGCATGTACCACTACCCCCCCGTTGCTACTCCACTGTCTGTGTGTATAGGAAATGTATGACCTCTTTATGAAGTGTAACTTGTTTTATTTATTTTTAATAAATATCCATACGCAAAAGTCTCAGTCATTCTCAGTCACCTCAGTCATACAACTCCCATCCTTACTACAACAACATTGGTTCAATAAAGAACCAATTGCATATATTGCTTCACTGATGCTAGTAAGGACTTTTTCATTTTGTGTTAAACCATCATTCAAATGAATATTATACAATTTCTATCATATGCTCACAAAGACTATCACCTTTCACATGTTGCTATAACTTATGTGTGTATTCATGCATGTGTGGTGTACATGTATACCTATGTGTGAATGTGATTGGATGTGTTTGAGGATTATTAACATTCATGAACATTCATTGATTGCAGTTTGTACAGTGGAACCTCCTTTTAACGAGCTCAGTTATAATATGAAAGTACCTGATGTAGCAAGGTAATTTGAATTCACAGACTGTCCAAGTTATATGTATTTTACTGCTTCTTTAGCCCTGATACAACGAGACATAATGACATAATGTGGTCAATTTAAAAGCACTTTATAGGAGCTCCTTATAATGAGGTTTCACCTTCATACAAGTACAAACAATCATACGCGTAACATGACCATGTGTACACATACATAGATACAGTGGAACCACTTTATAAAAAGCTCTGGTATAACAAAACCCTCTCGTAACGAGGTTTACATATCCAAGCCATTTTACAGTCTTTTTTCACCCTCTATACAAGGTCATTTTTTAGGGTCCCAAGGATCTCTTTATAAAGAAGTTCCACATGACATACAAGACATATTCAATCATCAAACATACATAAATATATGCGCAATCTTATTTGCTTGACTATGCACCTAGCCAAAGCCATTCAATTCTTCTACAGGCTAGGACAATCCAATAATGTATTAGTACCCTCATGGCCTCATCACACTCACGTTCACATACCACATGACGCGTGTACCTTGGAAATTTCTAATCAGGAATCATGGAAAATACAAGAACAAAGCCGATAAACATTAGCATTGTTTTAATACATCATAATCTAATTTCTTATTGATCAAGTATATTAAAGTTAATGACACCAACTATTGTGATAAGCCTCTAAATTGACAGTTTTAGCTAAACAGATCATAAAACGCCAACAAACTTTAATATTTGAATTAAGAAATTAATAGTTAAGAGGAGCGTGACAGTCCGGCCTTTTACTTGACAGACGGGTCAAGATTAAAACATTGATAATTGTCTTCATAACATTTTATATTGTTACAAAAATTGAGTTTTAATGTATCTTTTATAGGTAATAGGTCTAAGTTAACAAATATAAAGTTTGACCCAAAACCAGTCACAGGTTTTTGCTACAGCTAGGAATTAAATAATCATTGAAAAACGTGTCAGACGGGATGAAAATTGAGTTGAAATTTGACTTCTAGTAGATATATATAAGATACAAGTATTTTGGGAGATTTTCTGTATTTTTAAGAAGTTTCACTACATACATGTAGTTATTACTTGCACTCGGCTTTTGAATATGAGTCCAGATATAATATGGAACTCATCAGGGTTTCAGAAAGTTCAAGTCATGCATTATCAATGGTCATAAGCAAAAAAAATGAACAACAAGCATATTCATGGAATTGCCCATTACCTAATTTGCATTATTAATTAGTTAAAGCTCATCTTTTCTTATCAAATAACATCAGATGATAAAGTAGCCATGTCCATTTATGATTTAAATATTACTGATTCTCTGTGAATTAAAGGGACAGATCCACTTTTACAAAACGTCTGAACAGCTTTCAGTTGACGGATGGTGATCAATGTAACACTCAAAAAAAGAATCAGAGCGAACAGCCCTCTAATTTGGATTCTACGAAGGAAAAACGAATGCGTCCCTCCATTTAAACTATATATCGGTCAATAAAGGAGTTCAACTGATTTAGCATAATATTACAACAATATAGTACTAATTCTCGTAAAGGTATTGTGAAGCCGACATTTTTTAACGTATGTCACGGAAAAAGATCTCAAAAATAAAGAATATATAATTACATGTCAGTTTAAGCGATGTTTGGGTATTTTGCTTGGTAAACGCTCACACATTAGTACTTATGCGCGGGTCAAGTAGATCATAGCGCGGGTCACGTAGGGGTCATGCATACCGATCTGGCACTCCGTAAAATCTGTTTACGAACTTACTCACCGGCCGAAAATACGTATGTACCCATTAAACCGACGTCCCTCAGTTTAATAAGTTTTAGGTCTATAACTCCACGAAAAAGAGATTTCAAGCCCTAATTTTTTCAGGCATGCTATTAAATGACATTTCCTTTCATATAAGACAATAACCTCGCAACTTTTGAATTTTGGCTGGCAAAAGAGGATCTCTCCCTTTAATATGCTTTCTGTTATAGCCCCATATATAATGCTCTATTTTACATTTTCATGGTCCTAATTTGATTTGCATAAATTATGAACATTTCCTTTATGGAAATTAAAACTTCAGCTCATAAAGCTTCAATATGATAAGAAAAATGCCATCATCGAATCAAGATGAAATTTTCACTTCCGAGGGGATCCGACCTTATCTTGGACTTGCTCGTATTCTCTTTGGATGATAATGGACATGAAACAAAAAACTTTGGTGCACCATAAAACTGGAAATATAATACTTAACTTGCACAATTTCTGCAACAATAATACAAAACATAACAGGTTACAATTACTGCAATACTGACTAATACAATTAATACTATGCAGCGCAATAAATATACTTTTCCCTACACTCTTGTAAAATATTTGGCTTGAGTATTTTAGGCAATATATAAGCTTTATTTTGCACAAATGTGCACTAAACTATGCAGAAAAGCAATGATATGGATGATGATGGATATGAAACAAATATATTTGGTGCACCATAAAACTGGAAATATAATTAACTTGTACAATTTCTGCAACAATAATACAAAACATAACAGGTTACAATTACTGCAATACTGACTAATACAATTAATACTATGCAGCGCAATAAATATACTTTTCCCTACACTCTTGTAAAATATTTGGCTTGAGTATTTTAGGCAATATAAGCTTTATTTTGCACAAATGTGCACTTAACTATGCAGAAAAGCAATGATATGGATGATGATGGATATGAAACAAATATATTTGGTGCACCATAAAACTGGAAATATAATACTTAACTTGCACAATTTCTGCAACAATAATACAAAACATAACAGGTTACAATTACTGCAATACTGACTAATACAATTAATACTATGCAGCGCAATAAATATACTTTTCCCTACACTCTTGTAAAATATTTGGCTTGAGTATTTTAGGCAATATAAGCTTTATTTTGCACAAATGTGCACTTAACTATGCAGAAAAGCAATGATATAGAAAAATACAATGTTAACCCCTTAACTACGTGAACCGGGTGGGTTGTGTACAAAGTATAGGGAGATTTCAGAATCTTGAGGGGAACGGGTTAAATCCTCGGAAAATTGTGTACATTTGTTGCGAAATGATAATAATTTTTGTCCGTCCATGTATTTGATATGAATGTTGATCGTTGGCTGGAAGATTAAGATAACTATATTTGTTCTTCTTTACTTCTATAGTTCTATTTGCATACACTGTACATGTGTGAAATATACATTTATTTAATTAATTAATTTATTTATTGAATATATTACAGGATGACATGGTCAGTACACACTGTAAATGCTTGCAATTGGATGACTGTTTCTAAATACAGTCAAACCTGTGTATAGTGACCACCCTTGGAAGGGAGTCAAGAATAGTGGCCACTGTAGACAGGTGACCACTATAATAGACAGGTTCCATAACAGTGTTTTTCTCTGCAGGGGATTACTTTTTCTGGCGACTATAGGCAGGTTGGCTGCTATAGACAGGTGGCCACTAAGACAGGTTTGACTTTAGGTTGACAAATTAGAGGTACAAACTGTCAGTGTACACAGCTTGCCCTAAGCCAGTGAAAATCAGTGAAAACAGAGATCTTCAACACTATGGCCTATGTTGGGCATCTACTAGTTTCTGATGGCTCATTTTGGCCACTTGAAAGAAAAAAGCTTAAAGGGATAGTTGAGTATTGGTCAAACTTAACTTTAGTAACCAAAACCTGCATCATTATGGTACAAACTAATGGTTATAACTCCACCATGCTCGAAAGGTATACACAATTACAAGCGACTAAGTAAAAACCCTGTTATCATTAAAAATGAGCTGTTACAACTCAAGAGGGCGCTCTCTAAAAACTCATTGGTTTTAGCCATTGTTTCATACAAAATTGTGCATTTTGATGTTTTGTTAAAAAATGATTCAATAGAGATATCATCAACAACTATTTAAAAACCTATTTAGATTTTTTTCAAAGTAGTCTATAGCATTTTTTGTATTTTCCTAAAAAGTCAAAATGTCCCCCGGCCAGTAGTCTTATGAATAAAATATCTTGAAATCAAATTTTTCAACTACGAGAGCATTTAAAAGAGTATGGTTCTCATTTTACATGTTTTATTCAAGGAACTTTCAAATGGAATTAAAACCAACCAATTTAGTGTCAAGGGGCATTTCAGTACCAATTTCAGTACCAATACTCAAGTGTACCTTTAAAAGTGATTCAAAGTATGTGTATGATTTTGTTGACAAGAACAGAAATATTTCAAAAAAACAAAACAAAATAGAATCCTGCACAGACACATTTTATACTGAAATACTGCTCGCTACAAATACTTAAATGCCAAATAACAGTATTGGGAAAGTTACAAAAAAATCTATATTGTTGAATGTTGAATAAGTATTTAAAAAAGGTGGTAGAATCTGAACCTTAGCATCATTAAATAAAGAAATATTGGAGGAAACTCAGTTCACGCTGGTGAAATTTGGCCTAAATTTAGCACCCGTTCGCACCTGTCTGCACCGCTATTGCTGAGCACCAACGTTACACTTTGGACATTAACTCATCAATTTGGTGATCATAATCATGATAATGCTTTACTGCAAAATAAATGCATGGTCCCCTTTGTATTGGGATATACATACATGTGTAAACATAAACATATAATAATAATAATAATAATACAGGTTACTTATATAGCGCTATGCACAACGTATCATAGCGCTTACAAATAATATAAAAATTACAACATAACACAAATTACAAGAGTCTTACAAACTACGACAAATCAAGGATGCTTTTTAAAGGTTACAAAATTGTGCATTTGTCTAATGTATTGTGGTAGAGCATTCCATGATACGGAAGCTGCGATAG
This sequence comes from Echinarachnius parma, assembly GCA_037951105.1. NCBI lineage: Eukaryota > Metazoa > Echinodermata > Echinoidea > Clypeasteroida > Echinarachniidae > Echinarachnius > Echinarachnius parma. The sequence continues at coordinate 214,744 of JBAMJV010004136.1, read as the reverse complement.
GGATAGCGAATATACAATTTGCTCAAAGCGAGTAGAAGAGGGATTTTCCCGTTGGATTCCTTCAGATCTTGGCAATAATGATTGCCACCAAAGCGCACACCAGCACTAGCATTACCCATGGTGCACTGGCAAGTAGGCCTCCACTCTCGAAAGCTGCACTGGAGCTTGTCTCATCAGCAATAGCTGTAGAACTTTCAGTCAGAACGTTAGCTGTATAAGAGATCAATGATTTAAATTTATATTATGCATCCATGTATTATTCATCTTTCTTGGAGCATTTATACAACATGCAACATTTGTGTGAACATTCATTTGTTATATTTGTTTACCTCGTACACGATTGTCATTGTTAACAGGATTCTTTTTTATACTGCAAGGCTCGACATGAGCAGTGGCCTGGGGCCACCAAAAATTGACATTAAGCCACCAAAATGTGTAGATCTGCAATTTGTATCAAAAGTATCCAAAAAGACTTATAAATGAAACAAAATAGACTAGACTGTCCGCTATTTCTACCAACAAGTACAGACACACATTTATTTTGTTTTATTGAAATCATTTACAGAAAGCAATGTTCATTTGTTACAGGTATAGCATTTTCCATCTCAAATGTTTAAATGTTCTGGAGGTCCAAATTTTGGGAATAAGTGAGTTTTCAATATCTATTTTGTAATAAAATGCTAAGTAATTGTTGGTAATGGAGAGTATAGGATACATAGAGATGGATATTGTGGAAGCATGTATATTGATTCATTGATATCAGCACAGGCCAGCTGGCCTGGGCCACTGAAAATTTGCTGTGAGAAACCAAAATTTCATCGATGCTAATTTTACTTGCCCGAAGGGACAACCAACTGAACAATTTGCTTTCCTTGTTTGATGCACCACATTCAGGTATCAGGCTACTGAAATTGGAAATATCATGTTTTCCTTGACCGCGTGGGTCACAAAGAACAAATTAAATTCTGGCATCAAGTTCTTCTTACCTGTAGTCGTAGTGCTTGGTTGACAATGTCCCAGTATATTCATGGAGTAGCCAGGTTCGCATGCCAATGCGCCTGCTGCACTGAAGAGGATTCCAACAATCGTCTTCTGCATTTTGTTATGACCTGAAATTATGTTTGTGAGAAAGGTGAAAATAAGAAATTTCAATTAAAATTGATGACATAAAAATGACATGCTGCATCAATTTAATTAAAGTGATAAAAGGATCTGTCGGACACCCTCAACTGAATGGACCCAACTTTATAATTTCCACTATATTTTGCCAAATAAGGCATACATCAATGCTCAAAATTTGCACAAGCCCGCTGGCCTGGGGCCACTAAAAATTAGTAATGGGCCACCATCAATGTCATTGATGCTTATTTCCTCTGGCCCAAATGCGTAAACAATATTTATAGCATAATTGTTCATGTTTTTCTTTGTTTTGGGACACCAGCTTCAAATGTGGGCCAGTAGAATTTGAAAAAAAATTGTGTATTTACTTGCCCAGCTGGGCCACAAGGAAAAAAGTTTATATTTGTGACCTTACACGACAAAACGACCAATAAGTCGGGAAAAATGATTGTGCTGCTTTTCATACAACATTAAAATAGAAGTCATTATTACCTTTAAAATGGTATATCATTCGTCATATTTGGACTAAGCAAACCCTCTCAAAATGAACAACAAAGATTTGGAATATGGCTGAAGCATTTTTAAAATAAGGGAGAAACAGGCCATTTAAAAGATCAGATTCCATTTAAATAAAGCGCTGTAATAAGATCACATTAATTAGATGAAAAAATAATATTTTAACATGATTTCCGACGCTCAAAATGTTACAGAAGCTATATAATTAAAATATGCTTATTCAGGAAATACCAAAATCCTCAATCTCATATTTTGAACAAAATTCAACTATTTTAGCTAATAAAACAGAAACTACCACAGCGACATAACGGTCGTTTGTGGTGTAAGGTCACATTTATTCTAGCACTGCATGTGTAATTGTTCCCCATCAAATTTCAGATCAGAAAGCTTTATATTTGTTTTGTTGAAAGTGAAGTTTGCACCCTAAATGTATGTGTGCTTCACATTTAAAATATACAGATACAAAATGAGGTAACACTTTAAGAAAAGATGATAAAGATAACAATGGATATACATGACAGAGTGTTTGGGATAGGTAGGAACTAGGAAGGAAGGGTTACTTATATGAAAACCTATCCCATAAACACGCTCATGCAAGATCAAAACAAAAAAAATTAGATTTTTTTGCAATTGTATTTTCACATCAACTTTATATATTCATGCCACTTTAATTTATGATCAACTTTAATACCTAAAATATAATGTTCATACTATCTCCATTAAAAACAACTGTTTGAGATAATGTGCATTTTTAAAAATGATTTTCTTACTTACAGCTCTACATACTTATATCAGTTGTCTGATGATAATTCATTTTTTTCAAAAGTGCTCCTGTGCAAAGTCACACACGTGACCGATGGCGATGCCATTTGACCTCTGTCCTTGGGTAACATAATCCTAATAAAATTGTTTGTGTTACACCTGAAAGACTTCCACCATATGCAAGTCATATATGAAGTACACATAGATACCCTAGATACTTAAATATATAAGCATCCTATTTAAACATTTTTCTTATTTTAGGTAATAAACACACATACATAACTAAGAAAGGCCCATGTAAAATTGTTGCAACATGTTAGCATTGTCAATGTCAAGACAGATAAATGCAGCAGTACTAGTCAGAAAAAAAATACAGCATTTGATTATCTGGTTGTTGGTTGGCTTTATGTTTTATGTTTATGCACAGAGCGTACCATTTTATAATTGGATTTTAATTTAAAAAGTGTGCATGATAATATAATTTGTTGTGAACTATTGCACATGACATTTCATGTGCATTGTGCTCATTGAACATGAAGGACAATTTATTGTTTCGCTGCAAAATCAATAAGGCAATCAATCGATTTGTATCATGCAATTGTATAGAGCTATTATACAACCAAAAATAGAACGGACTGGAAACTTACCCATTGCCTATTTCAGGTGACTTGATCCCAAAAATAAGGTGAGTAATTAATGCGGTGTGAATGGTCGTTGATTATATAGCGAGTATTTCAAAATTGCTGTCGCAGATCACGTCATACCAAAGAAGAAAGAAGATACTCGCTCTCGAGACCGAAACTACGTGCTGTAGTGTGAGTCACTGAAGTACGCACTGGGGCGGATTGGCCGCGCCCTTTTAGTAAGCAAATGCGCGCGGCGTGGCTGTACAGTGCATACGTGCATGTATTGCATACACATCATATAGCATTTTAAGGGTTGTTTTTTTGTGGTGTAGGATCAAATGTTTAGTTACATTAACAATATGTGATTTTTAGCTCATCCGGCCAGAAGGGCCCGATGAGCTTATGCCGTGGCGTGCGTCCGTCGTGCGTGCGTCCGTCGTCCGTCCGTCGTCCGTCCGTCCGTCCGTCCTTCCTCCCGTCCGTCCTTCCTCCCGTCCGTCCTTCCTCCCGTCCGTCCTTCCGTCCGTCCTTCCGTCCGTCCTTCCGTCCGTCAAAATTTTTCAAAATGCTTCTTCTTCGTTATTTTTCAACCGATTTTGATTCTGATTGTTTCATAAGATAGGGCTAGGAGGGGAATTTAAAACTTCTACACAGAATCGTGAAATTCTATGGTAATTTATGCAAATTTATTTGAAATCACAAAAAATGCTTCTTCTCCTTCATTTCTCGACCGATTTTGATTTGGTTTGCTTTATCTGGTAGAGCTAACTTTGGTACACTAAACTTCTACACAGAATTTTGAAATTTTTCTCCATTAATTAATTATGGTAATTTTAAATTTTTAAATTTTTTATTTTTTATTTGTTTTATATATTTTATTTATTTATATTTTTACAAATTTTTTATTTTTTTAATTTTTATTTTTTATTGTTTTTTGTTTGTTTGTTTGTTTGTTTGTTTGTTTGTTTGTTTGTTTTTTGTTTTGTTTGTTTGTTTGTTTGTTTGTTTTTTTCCCATGTCCCTTCCGGGGCATCAAATTTATATTTTTTTCACTCTACTTTTTAATTTTTTTATTTTTATGTCCCTTCCAGGGCATAAAATTTTTATTTTTTGACCAGTTGAAAAGTGTACCACATGAAATTTGCGATATTTGATGTTGCGAGATGCCGGATGAGCGCTACGTCATTGACGTTCTGGTATCATCTTCTCCTGTGCTTGTATCTCTTGAGCCATCTTATTATGTGGTCAAAGGTCACCACATAAGGCGAAAGCATTTTTGTTGACCAATTTATCTAGTTATCCATCAATCTTGCTTTTGTTTACAGATCTGGACGGTTCAACTTCTGACGACGACTTGAAGAAACCATCCACGTGTACCTGCGGCTGCAGTAAGTCCAACGCGCAGACTTCTGTTTCGGTAGACGTTCCCCATACCAGCACCTCTCCGACTGAGACAAGGCCCACAACTCTTGAAAACAAAGCAGGTATTAATGCAATCCTCAACACTTACTTTTTTTTTCTACTTGCCCGTTTGGGCAAGTAAAATCATAACTTTTCACATTTAACTTGCCCAAAAAGAAAATTTACTTGCCCGCTTACTTCTAGGTAAGATTTAACAAATTACATTATTCTCTCATCTAGGTAACCAATAATTTAGTTCCCCGATCAGACAACCAAACTAGGCCATTTATGAAATTTGACTTGCCCAAAATCAATTTGACTAAGTTGAACTTACAAATTATTATGGCGGGCCATTTGAAGCCTTGAAATAACCCAAAAGCAAAAATTGATGATAATATGTGAGACTTTCAGCCAAAATTTAGTAATTCTCCTTGATAATGGAAACTTTCAATGATTTTTATCAAAATTGTATACCTTTTAAAAGAACTATTTCAACAACTTTACCCAGACACTATTACCGCTTTCCATAATTGTTCGTTCCAACTTAGAATTTACGTTCAACTAAGAATTTTTTGTGAAACATTCCCCTGGTCTCTGGGTTCAATTCAAGCCACCACATTCATGGAATATATCCCAACTTAGCACCTTGAGTAATTAATGAGATACATGTATTTAAATTGTTCTTTATAAATATATAGAATATTATTTTTTTACCTCTTTTGTTTGTGTGATTACTTTTTCAAATGAAACAGAGCCTATTGAAGTCAAAGATGAACCCGAAGACCCCAAAGATGGAGAAGATAAAAGTGGTGGTGGCAAGAAGAAAGGAGATGAGGATGATGACGACTTCCAGCCCACCAAGAAACGGGCAAGAAACAATGGCAGTCCAACTGTAAGACATCCTTTTACATTATTAAATATCAAATACCAATATCATTGTAAGGTCCTTTTGGATAATGTGTGATAGTTTCGTAGGAAAAGAACATTGTTTACCTAATGAAAATGAAAATTGCACTTTATTTTGTCTTACTTTTCTACAATTCTTATGACAGGGTACTGCCAAGAAGGCAGGACATCAGAAGGGCGTTGTCTTTGACGATGACCTTGAGGACACCCCAGAGAGAGGATTGCAAAATTATTAGCAGGACTAAAATTGAAATCGTGCTTATATTTTAATATCTAAGTTACTAATCTTAAATTCTTATGACAGGGTACTGCCAAGAAGGCGAGGCACCTGAAAGGCGTTGTCTTTGACGATGACCTTGAGGATACCCCAGGCCAGAGAGAGGATTGCAAAATTATTAGCAGGACTAAAATTGAAATTGTGCTGTAATATATTTTGATATCTTATTAAAGTGACTTTCTTCAATTCTTATGACAGGGTACTGCCAAGAAGGCGAGGCATCATAAGGGCGTTGTCTTTGACGATGACCCTGAGGATACTCCGGAGAAAGGGCCCAACCCACACCTCAAGGCACACTGGCAGATGAAGCTGGTTACACCAAGAGGTATGTACAAGATTGTCAAGCGTGGGGATGCTGCACCGCGGAACGCCAATTGAACTAGGCTAGTTAGTGCTCACTGCATATTAACCCCTTGACTACAGGAACCAGGTGGGACTATGTACAAAGTCTATGGGAATTTCAGTTACGAATCCGAACTACCTATAATCATATATATACAATCCAATCTGCTCTTGTATACCCCCATGCAGATTGTATAAAGAAGTCTACATATAATTGAACCTGTTTATAGAGACCACTTAATCCCTTAGGTGGTCGTCACAGACAAGTTTATCCTGCAGAGCTCTGTATTTGGTATATTGTATTAATGCTCTCTTTCCCTTGCTTCCTATTTGACCATAGAGCAAAATGCAATTACTACTGTCAAGATGTCAGCAGTGAATACACGGGGGCGGCGGGCGAATTCGCCCCCGAAATGCCATTTCCCCCTCCCCCCCCCCCCATTTTTTCTGCATGATCAGAAATCACCATGATCGAATCGTTATTGAATGCCGATCCGATGATCACTTACAGCATTAAAGCTAAATAGTAGCCCCTGAAAAAGAAAAAAAAAGAGCCCCGTAAATTTGTAGTCCCCGAAATGATGAAAATAGCCCCCCAAAACTTCCATAAAATTAGATAGGGAGCCCTGGCTGCTATGAGCAGTATTTTATTCAGCAATTATTCATGGCTCAAAGATTTATAAAGAACCAAGTCGATCACAACTGTAAATTTCCCCCTTTTCCTCTATCCTCCATACTAGCGAATGCTGTCGCCAATGAGTTGTCGACAGGATCATCCAGGGACACCCTGCCCTGCTTCTGTCCATGTCACTGGTCACTGTTCCTACAACATATCTGTGATAAAAAATCAACTGCATAGCTTTTTTTCAATTGTGGTGTAATTAAAATAGTTAATTAGTTGATTTCTCCCTTTTCCCCTAGCTATCCACCATACCAGCAAATGCAGTTGCCAACGAGTTGTCAGCAGGACAGGCCCACTTGCCCTTGTTGCTATGAGCAGTATTTCTGTGAACAATAATTCATTGCATAGCTTTATTTCATCTGTAGTGTGATTCACATAATTAATTTGTTGATTTCTCCCTTTACCCCCCATCCACCGTACCAGCGAATGCCATCGCCAGCGAGTTGTCAGCAGGAACTTCCAAGCACACCTCTCCCTGCTTCTGTTCTTGGCACTGGTCAATGTTTCTACAACATATCTGTAATCAATAATAAACTGAATAGCTGGATTACAACTGTAGAATGATTAAATGAATTAATGAGTCAATTAGTTAATTAGTTATAATTTCTCCTTTTCCTCTTTCCTCCATACCAGCGAATGCCGTCGCCAATGAGTTGTCAGCAGGGACTTCCAAGGAGACCTCCCCCTGCTCCTGTCCCTGTCACTCCGCGTCCGCGTCCAAGGCTGACAAGTGGGACAAGATGGACAAGGAGGAGGAAGGACCAAAGAGGTGAGACAAGCCTCCACTCTGGAATTCACTGCTGTCAAACATTAAAATGGCGGCTGTGCTTCAATATTTAAGGATCTGCTTGAAAATTGCAGAAATCTAGTGCATAGCCTTGATCGCATGAAGACCTGCACGTTTATAGCCACCATCTGGAGGCGATTTGTGCAGTATGAACAAGACAAGTCAAGACACTAACTTTTATTTCAACTTGCCCATTTGGGCGAGTAAAATAATGAGATGTCAAAATTTACTTGCCCTAATTATAGAAAATGTACTTGCCCGAAAGAAACAATCTGAAAAAGACAAGAAAACAAATGGCGCTATACTAGGTTACTCCACACTCAATGGGTGATTTCAAGTATGGTGTTTAGGGCTGGTGTTAGTGTTTATCAAACTGGTGTTTGTGTGTAATAAACACTAACACCGGCCTTAAACACCATACTTGAAATCACCCAATGTTGTTCTACTTGCCCATTTGGGCAAGTTACCAAGTAAAATAATGAGATTTCAAATTTTACTTGCCCTAACTGAAAATCTACTCGCCCGAAAAATCAATGAGAAAAAATGACTTGTGCTACTGGCCTCGATCTGCTTGGCAAATATCTCTCTTGTCACAACAATGCTAGTTGTCCAATTGGGCAACCAAAATAGACCGTTTTGAATGTTTACTTGCCATATTTTTTACTTGCAATGTGGCATGTGCTAGTGTCAAGCCCTGCTTCTGCAGCCCTATGGCTATGCTAACCCGTACCATAGCAGAGCTGCCAAGTCTCCCTGATTCCACAGAAGGCTCGCTAAAAATGTACAGGTGTACAGATGTCAGGTTTATAATAACTTCTGACCACACGAGCAATGAAAATTAAGGGGTTTCAGGGACGAACACCGCACTAGGGTTTTCTATAGCTCAGTCGGTAAGAGCACTGGTCTAGCAATCCGGAGGTCTCGGGTTCGAATCCCGTTGGAATCCCATTTTCTTTGCTCTTTTTCAATCACATTATATATTTCTGGTCAGTTTCTCTATATGTTTGAATTGAAATAATTATAATAATGACAAACTGATATTTCTACTACATGGTTTTCTGTAGCCAATGTAATTTAAAAATAATATGTTCATTTTTATTTTCATTTTCATTTTTTTCTTAGAATACCTCGCATCTACTTTGGAACCAGGACTCATAAACAGATTGCACAGATCATAAAAGAGCTTGGAAGAACAGCATACAAGCATGTCAGGTGAAACATTTGTGTACTTTTGTTGTAAATTGGATAACTAATTTCTTTTAAAGTTTACACTACACCTGATCATTAGCACTAGCTTCAGTGATCACTATCACCAACCATGATTTTGATTTTCATCATAAAAATCATCATGGTCATCATCATCATCTTCATCATCGTCATCATCGTCATCGTCTCCGTCACCACCACCACCACCACCACCACCACCACCACCACCACCACCTTCACCATCAACATCATCATAATCATCATCTCTTACAATGAACTTAATGGGATAGTTGAGCTTTGGTATAGAGGGCGCTACACAAAATAATTCTTTTGAGAGATAATGAAAAACTGAGTGTCAAATTTGAAAGAGCATACAATTTTAATGATAGAATAAACTTTAATTGATCAAAATCGGTTCGGAAATGGCTGAAATATCCATAAAATATAATAATTGTGGGGCCCCACAATTATTCGATAATTTTGAACCAGCCGTTAAAAATGTTGCATAAATGCTTCCTCTTTTCAATAATTTACAAAAGAGGTTTTTAAATAGTTGGTGATTATCTCTATAATCTAATCACTATTTCAACAAAACATCACATGTACAATATTTTATTTTCCTTTCGAGCATGGTGGAGTTATACCTATTAGTTTGTAATGTAATTGTGTAGGTTTTGGTTACTAAAATTCAGTTTGACCAAAACTGTACTCTCTTTACCAGAACTCAACTATCCCTTTAATTCCTTTTATTCATTATATGCAAGTAACTATGTTCATAGTTTGTTTATTGTACGCTTTATAATTTGTTTAAAATGTGGAAAATAAATAAATCAAATCAAATCAAATCACTGTTCTCTGTGTTAAATATAAAAATGTTTTCCTTTATTTGTCTGTTCAGGATGAGTATTCTTGGTAGCAGGGAGCACACCTGCGTCCACCCAGAGGTGTCAAAGGGCCACAACAAGAACGAGGGATGCAAGGAGCTCTTGGATGGCAAGAATGTAAATACATCATAGATAAATATTTGTTTAAGCCATCATATTATTTTGCCTAATTTGTTTTCTTTTTGCTTTTTATCCTCCAAAATCTTGCAGCTCTGTATAAGATATATCACAAGTTAACCCGTTACTTTTGGGGAACTGGTGGGCTATGTAAAAAGTCGATGGAGATTTCAGAATCTTGAAGTGAACAAATTAATATCTGTCAAAAAATACTCTAAATATTTTGAATCACAAAATTGATTCCAAGGCTACGATTCTATGTAGTATTTCATCTGCTACAGGCAGTACAACACACATTCTCGCCAATATCACAGCACTCGAGTATGAGATTGAATTAGATTATAAATTTAGAAAATAGATAAATAGACAATAAGATTATTTACGTCTGGGACCGCCCTTTATTGTCGCCATCTGATAGATGCAGCTTTGGTTTGAACCGGGCTGATTAGTGCGAAGAGCATAGCTCTGACCCAAACACCTCTTCACTCAATGTATCAAGTTGTGAATGGAAATTATTTAGAATTTATTGATTTAGCCTGTCATTTTATATTCCTTTACTTATTTTTTGTGTATACAGGGAGGAAGCTGCACATACTTTTCAGGTGTGCACAAGATGAAGCAGCAGTGGCAGATCAGAGACGCTGGTCTTACAGAGGCCTGGGATATTGAGGACCTTGTCCAACTGGGCAAGAGAAAGAGGGTATGATCGTGGTTTTTATTGTCATTTATCTACCCCTCTTCGTCTTTTCTGGTCCTCCTCTTCTTATTGTATTCCCCTCGTATCCCTTTTTCTTCCCTGCCCACCTCTCTCATCCCCTTCCTCCTCCTCCTCCTCCTCCTCACCCCCCTCCTCATCCTTCTCCTCTTCCTCCTCATCCTCCTTGTCAAACTAGGCAAGAGAAAGAAGATATGTTCATTGTATTTTTGTCACCTTTTACTCCTCCTATGTCCTTTCTTGGTCCTCCTCTTTTTCCCCTCCCCCATTCTGTCCCTCCCTTGCCCACCTCCTGCTTTTCCTCACCCCATACTCTCCTCTCTTTTCTCCCTCCTCTTCTTCTTCCTCCTCCTTCCCATCCCCTCTCTCCTCCTCCTCCTCCTCCACCTCCTCCTCCACCTCCTCCTCCCCCTCCTCCTCCCCCTCATTTCCTCTCATCTTCCTCCTCCACCTTCTCCTGCTCTTCTTCCTCCTTCTTGTCAAACTTGGCAAGAGAGGAGGATAAGTTCATGGTATTTAATATTCTCATCTTCTACTCCTCTTCCTCCTCTGACCTTCCTTTGTTCCCCTCTTATTTCCCTCTTAACCCATAACAATTTTTACACATAGTGGTTTATTGTTTATTTTGCATAGTGTGTAACTGATGTATGATTGAAATTGTGGTATGAATGTTTTTTCAAATGTTTTTTTTTTGTATTTCACCCATGTGCTTGCAGGCATGTCCATACTTTGCGACACGGGCCCTCAAGGACCAGGCTGATGTCGTATTCTGTCCCTACAACTACCTCATCGACCCCATGATCAGAGGATCTGTAAGTTAATCTTGTGATTTCCGTCTGTTTATTTGTTTATTTTTGTAAATTATATCTGCATTCTCCAAATAATACATACTCATACATAAAAGTTTAATACAAATATTTTGTTTTAAACAACCTAAAATAAACAAAATACTAAAATGAAACACATGATTACAAACAATAATTTTCAGTAAAAAAAATAAGTGTTTAAATAAGTGCTGAATACTGCCATCACGAATTGTTAGCTTGTGGAGTTGAGATCGATCCGGGTCTCACTGTTATTTGTGGAGAGAGAGAGCTTCCCAATTTTGTCATTGAAATTCTCAGATCAAAATGCTACACATTAGATTCCATGCAATAAGAATTGTAACAATGAAATTATTTATTATGTCAAAAACTTCTATATTAGATTTTGTAGTTTTTAATCAATCCTCTGTTTATTCATGTGTCTTTATAGTCCACAGTCCACATGTCCTTATTGTCATTTTGTCCCTGACATAGATTCCGCTAGGATCGCAAGCTTATAGGCCTCTTACTGACCCTCTTGTTTTTGCTAGATTAAAAAGATAATTTAGGGCCCCGTTGCAGAAAGAGATACAATCGATTGTAAGTTACAATTAATTGTAAGTCAGACCATGTGTTCTAGATATGCTGATCTGATTGGTTGAAACGCGCAAATTTACTGATTTACAAATTAATTTTGTAACTTACAATCAATTGTATCTCTTTCTGCAACGGGGCCCAGGACCCGATTATCCATAGGCTACCGGTCCGTGGCCCGTTGCAGAAAGAGGTACAATTAATTGCAAGTCAGAAAATGTGCGTGTTTCAACCAATCAGATTTCCACATGGAGAACACATGATCAGACTTACAATTAATTGTAACTTACAATCGATTGTATCTCTTTCTGCAATTCGGCCCTTTTTGTCATTTCGCGTCGAAGATTCTGCTAGGAATCAAAAGCTTAGGCCTCTTACTGACTCTCTTACTTTGCTAGATGGAGATTATCCTAAAGGACCTATTCATCCATAGGCTACATGTCTTGTCTTAGCTCCCTGAAAAAAACGTCTTTCTTAATTATTTGCCAGATGGAGATTATGCTGAAGGACCAAATCATCGTGCTGGACGAGGCTCACAACATAGAGGACTCTGCCAGGGAAGCGGCCAGTCTGACGGTCACCATAGAGCAGTTCAAGGACGCTACGGACGAACTGGACAAGCTGTGTAAGTTGGACAGGCTTATTATTGATTTTGTTTTTAACCACACTAGTGACTAGATGCAAGCAACAAAAGAGCCCCGGGGGGGGGGGGGGGGGTGTATCACATGTGTCACAAAGATTCTAAGTTAAACTAAAGTTGAACCCGTTCCCTTTGAGTTTCTGAAATCCCCATAGACTGTGTACACAACCCACCCACTTCCCGTAGTCAAGGGATTAATTCTAAGTTGGACCTAACAATTATGGAAAGCCATTTGTAGCCTTGGAATAAAACATACTCAAAAGCAAAACAAAAATACAAGTATTTGAGACTACCAACTACAAATTATTCCAAGGCTCCTTGATAACGAAAAATGTAACTGATTTTTTTATCAAACTTTATGCTTTTTCGAAAGAACTGTTTGAATAATTTTACAAAGAAACTAATGGTTCTACAAAGTTGTTAGGTCCAACTTAAGAGTTAAGTTCAACTTAGAATCTTTGTGAAACACCCCCCAGGTCTTCTTTATTTCAAACTAATTTACATACATGAAATAAACAGGAAATGAAGAAGAATATGAATAATCACAGGCTTCTTGTTGATAGTCATATGGATTATCTAACCTGTTCAAGATACAGTCAAACCTGTGTATAGTGACCATTTATAAAGGGAAACAAGAAAAGTGTCCACTGTAGACAGGTGACCTGAAATGAGAGGTTCTATAACATTGTTTGATTTGATTTTGGGACATCACACCTTCTCAATACATCCATGACCAAGTATTTTTTCTGGAACAGTCATGAATCGTCTTTTATTGCATGTCAACAATTTATAAAGGTTGTGGAATGGACATTATCAAAGATGTATAATTTTTGAGGAAATAAAAACTGCTCTAAAATTATAGTTCTTTTTCATTTTCTCCTCAGTAACACTTAAGTTTCGGATTGAACACACAAGAGTCATGCATACAGTGGTGAGTGGCAGGATGAGTTTTCCTATTGTCAGTTAAAATGTATACAATTTTTTTTAATGTTACATTGAAATTTGTTATTTCAGTTAAAGATAAAAACTCATTTGAGATATATCTGGTTGAACTTTAATCTCTTCTTTTAAAAAGATACATGTAATGATCTCCAATTTTAAAGAAACAATTATTATATTTATTTTGTAATGTTGTAACTTGTATACTAGAATCATGCCCTCCTTTGTCATGACTCTCTCATATAATATCAGTATTATTTGCTCCCTCTGTAATATATTGGTTTAATGTTGTGTTCAAAGAGTTCCAGTCTCTTGCATTGGATGAACGACTGCTCCGGCTCCTTGAAGCAGGATGACTTTATTGAAGTTCAATCAAGCATCTAGGGTTTGAACTGGGCTTGTAATAAAAACAACTTTAATGTTTACTAGTGTATACTCTTCTACTTTAATATCCTTTATATTTATTTATGACTCTTTAATCACTTAAATCTTCTATTTCTACAGAGTTCCAGCCTTCTGCATTGGATGAATGAATGTTCTGGCTCCTTGAAACAGGATGACTTCAATCAGGCATCCAGTGTTTGGTCTGGGCTAATAATAAAAACATCTTTATATTTACTACTGTATACTCTTCTACTTTAATATCCTATTTATTTATGACTCTTTCATCACTTAAATCTTCTGTTCTACAGAGTTCCAGCCTTCTGCACTGGATAAATGAATGCTCTGGCTCCTTGAAACAGGATGACTTCAACCAGGCGTCCAGGGTTTGGTCTGGGCCAGAAATAGTCATGGCATTGGCCAACATGGGGATCTCTCCCGGAACTCTACAAACATTACAGGTATGCAGAGCTTGACACAATTGTCCTAGGGCTAGTAAAAGTGATGTCAGGCAAGTTAAAGGGATCTAGTAACTTTGTTGACATGTGCAAAAAGTGATGAAAGGTTGATACAATGTATATTGTTCTTATATGGTAAGACCACTGGGTATCGTGTGAAAATTTCAAGTTACATGGACGATATATGGCAGAGTAATGAGCAAAAATGCAAAGTGATATTTACAAACTCATTGCACTGACTTTATACACGCTTACGACTATCCAGTGGATAGTTTAACATCTGAACACTTCAATCGTAAATATCTTTTCAGCGAAAGGGCAATTTGAAAAAAATGAAACCTGTCCCATGCTTCTACTGTTAATATGAATAGAACACGGTATGTGGGAACCGCTAGAATTCCAATTGGATTTTGAGGATTTGGACAATGTTACTAGATCCCTTTAAATGTTATAAATGTCTAAATGGATGAACAAATGTTCTGAGACGGAATGACTTCAGCTAGGCGTCCAGGGTATGGTCTGGGCCTGAAATAATCACAGTATTGGCCAACATTGGGATCTCTCCTGGAACTCTGCAAACATTACAGGTATAGACATGTATATGTTGGTTGGTTGGTAATTTGATTGATTTGTATGATGTGTTGATGGTTGCATAACTTAAAAACAAATGTCTTAGGGTTTGAGTCGGGCTCTGAAATAGTCATGGCATTGGCCAACATGGGGATCTCTCCCGGGACTCTACAAACATTACAGGTACATGTATGTAATCGATAGAGGGCTTATTTGTTCAGCTGATTTCAAGTTCCATTACACTGTGATGTTTGTATAACTTGTATGGTAGTAGACAGTGATTTCACGATTGATTGACTGATTGATTGGTTGTCTAATTAGCTTATAAAAATTCAATATCATCACAACTTATTTTTGTTGTTGGCATCTAGTGTTCTGACTGAACATGAGGATACGGAAAGACGTGTCTTGGAACAAGCTTCTATCTCTCAGTGTGACTTTCAAATCAATTAAATCAATGGTTTTGAAAACTTTTATCCAGGAATGTCATTGATCTATAATTGTAATCGTTTGATCGCTTAGTGCCATCTTTAGCATTTGATAAATCAAAGATAATATAAAGTTTGAACAATAGAAACATTTCATTTTGTTTCCACCTTTAGCACCACCTTAGTGCGCTGATGGAGGACAAGGATCAGGAGAGAGGGATCAGGAAATGGGGCCGTCTCTCAGCGCCACCTCGGCCGCCCTCTTCAAGAGCCTCTTCCTCTTTTTCAACTTCCTCTTCATGCAGTGTCATTGATCTCTCATTTGTTTGGTTCTTTAGAACCACCTTAGCGCCCTTATGGAGGGCTAGGATCAGGAAAGATGGATCAAGGAGCTAGTTCCATCCCTTGGTGTCACCATTAGCGCGTTTTTAATCTGTGGTTAAACCATGCTATGTCATTAATCTGTCATTTTCTTTTTGCTTCTTTAGCACCACCTTAGGACCACCACCTGACAGACTATGCGGATCACGGCAGACAAATCTTGGAGCTAGTGTTATCTTACAGCGCTGTTTTTAGCAATGAAATACATAGTTATTGACTTATTCATTTTTGTTTGTTTCTTTAGCACCACCTTAGTGGGCTGACAGAGGACAAGGATAAGAAGAGAGGGATCAAGGAGATGGGGCCGTCTCTCAGCGCCACATCGGCACCCTAGGACCACCACCTGACAAACAATGCATATCATGGCAGAAGTATTGGAGCTAGTTTTTATCTTACAGTGCCATTTCTGGCAAAGAAATCCATAGTTAATTGACTTATTCTTTTTTGTTTGTTTCTTTAGCACCACCTTAGGACAACCACCTGACAAACGATGTCGATCACAGCATTTACTTATTCTTTTTCCTTTGTTACTTTAGCACCACCTTAGTGGGCTGACGGAGGACGAGGACAACGAGAGAGGGATCAAGGAGATGGGGCCGTCTCTCAGCGCCATCTCGGCCGCCCTCTTCAAGAGCCTCTTCCTCATCTTCAACTTCCTCTTCAAAGAGGACATGAGGTATACCAAGGATTACAAGTGAGTATAGTCAAACCTGTCCATAGTGACCAGGGGGGTGTTCCACAAAGATCTTAAGGTGAACTTAACTCTAAGTTGGACTAAAAACGTATGGTAAGCCATTTGTATGTATTGATTAGTAAAAATGCATTTTTTAAAGACTTTTCATAAATTTTTCATCAAGAACATGAAATATCCTTGATTATAGAAAATATTAATGATTTGAACCAACATTTTATGCCTTTTAAACTGGCTTTTAAAAGAACTTGTACAAAAACATTCAAAGAAACTAACAGCTTTCCATAATTTTTAAATTCAACTTAAAGTTACATGTAAGTTCAACTTAGGATCTTTGTGAAACACCCCCCAGCTATTTAAAGAAAAACAAGCAAAGTGACTGCTGTAGCCACGTGAACTCTATAGACATGTTCCATAACATTGTACAGTCAAACCTGTGTATAGTGACCAGCTATTTAAAGGGAAGCAAGAAAAGTGACCGCTGTAGCCACATGAACTCTATAGACAGTATAAATTTTTAAAAATTTGTAGCATGAAATAAACTAATAATGTTTTAATTTCAATAATCTCAAAATGTGAGTTTATAGTAGAGCAGCTTGGGCTAGTACGCTCTCCTGGGCGTTGAGATGGTGCTCAAGATAATTGTGCTGGTTTGAACTGTACCTGATGAATATGGGTAATAATGCACCTCTGAATAGGGCACCTAGATACATTGCGCTCTACAAATGCTATATATTGTTTATTATAATTACCATGAATATTGTGCAAGTCATGAATCCACCAACATGAAAGGAATTATCTTATTCTCACCCTCTTTTTTCCTTTTCTTTTTAGGGTTGCAATGTTGAAGACGAGGGCAAAAAAACAGTTTTCAGAAACGGTAAGTACACGTCAGTGAGGTTAAGTTAAAGGGTACTACCACCCAAAAATAATATTCTTATAAATGAAAGGTAATATCTTTAGTAGTCCATTCCATCAACAAGTTCAGAAAAACATGTTTCCAGAAAAAAATGATATAATTGGAAAACGCGTCACTATTCTAGAGCAGAGAGTCAATATGGGGCCTAAATTTTTGATCCTAGCAGAATCTTCTTCAGAGGCTATAAAGTGACGATAATACAAACAGAAACAACATATATATACACATATACATGTAGGTACACATGCTAAGAAACTGAGGAAGGGGGTGGAGACATGGAACAATGAAAGGGCTGTGAGTGGCCAATCAGACTAGGCTGGGATAGCATGGGATAGGCTGGGATAGCATGGGAAAGCATACGTTCATGGGTCTGCGTATACGAAGACTACCTTTGTCCAGGGCGAACGAATCGTCACGGATTCTATTGTCTCCAAACGTACGCATGAATAGAATTGGCGCACTCTCAGACGCTGGACGCATATGGAAACATCAGATAATGATGGTTCCGTAAGTGGTGGTAATTAATTGCATTGTTTATGAATTACACAACCCTTTGCAAAATGTTGGGTATCTATTTGATATCACAAAAAAAAAAAAAAAAATTATGTGTTGTTCTTTGCCCGGTGGTCCCCCTTTAAATGTAGTCAGCAGTGCGAGTGTTTACAAGGTTTCCTGTACCTGTTTATTGGTTCACACATGGCTTGGAAAACCTAGAAAGTCATGGAAATTGTTTTCCAGGAATTGAAAGTCAGGGAAAATTTTGATTTAAGAGCACGAACCTTGTATAGACAGAATCACTTTTTTACGCTTGTCTTGATTTCTTTATTATGTAATTGTTAACAGGGCTCATATTCTCCTTTAAAGAGATCTAGTAACTTTGTTATCAAAAAGTGATGAGTGGTTGATACAATGTATATTGTTGTTATCTGATATGTCCACTGGGTGTTGTGTGAAAATTTCAAGTTAAACGGACGTGATATGGCCGAGTAATGAGCAAAAATGCAAAGTGATGTTCAGTAACCCATTGCACTCACTTTGTACACGGTTCTGACGGTCCAGTGGATAATTTAACATCTAAACACTTCAATCGTAAATATCTTTTTAACGAAAGGGAAATTTGAAAAACCGAAACCTGTCCCATGCTTTAATTGTTAATACGAATACAACAAGGTATGAGGGAACCGCTAGAATTTTAATTGGATTTTGAGGATTTGGACAATGTTACTCAGTCCCTTTAAGTTTTACTGAATTGTTATCATGCTTAATTTTCTTATTTCTTTTCTTTTCAGAGTAACAGATGGCTGCAAAGAAGAAGAAGTAAGTCGAAAAACTCATTAAATGTTTATTTCAGATCAAAAAAAAAGATTGACCAAAGAACTACTGTAGCTCTATTCTAGGATGAAGGAATTTGCAATTAGTTTGACATTGTTAGTACTTTTGTATAAGCATGTCTTCAATTTCTTCAAAATGATATATGACTTCTGTAGGACGGATTTTCCTTATTCAGTACGATTTTTAAATGTAAATACGGAAGTATGATTTGTCAGAAATAAATACGGGAAAAAAAAAAAAAAATCATTAATAGTAACGGTCTGAAAATCGCAACAAAATTTACGTTCAACCCTGATAAACTATTTCTAAAGATACATGATACATATTTGAAATATAACACAAATAGATAAAACAAACTCATAAAAATGCTGATGCGATCGACAGAACCAACTTTTAGGTGAACTCGCTCGTAAAGGGTATTTTTGCTGCGCGATTTGGCTCCGCAAAAAATATGATTTTTTTAGGATAGCCAGTATGATTTGTTTTTCTCTAAAGGTTGGCAGCTCTGCACCAGTGCATAAGTGGCATGCTCATTCATTATTTATGTTTTGCACTAATAAAGATAAAAGAAATGATAAAGTTTCTCAACATGTATTTGCCGTGCGGAAAAATACTTATTTCCTCAGCAAAATACTGATTTTTGGGTGTGAGAATACTGAAATGCTCAAATGGAACTTGGCAGCTCTGTGTTCATCTAATATCATATTTCACAAAAGGGATTGAATTATTGTTTGTACTTTTTATTCGTAACTGATAATGATAACTATATTACCTCTCTTATTCGCAGACAGGGGGGAGATGGTCTGGACGATCTCGATGAATTTCTGGTGCCTCAATCCAGCTGTTGTAAGTTTAAATTTTAAATTTATTCCCCCTTTTGTTTTTTTCAAAGACTTATTTTTGTTTACAAGAGGACCATATTCATGGTATGCAACACTGACTATCAATTTAAAGGGATCTAGTAACTTTGTTGACATGTGTAAAAAGTGATGAGCGGTTGATACAATGTGTATTGTTGTTATCTGATATGTCCATTGGGTGTTGTGCGAACATTTCAAGTTAAATGGACGTTATATGGCCAAGTAATGAGCAAAAATGCAAAGTGATATTCACTAGCTCATTGCACTCACTTTGTACACGGTTTTTCATGGTCCAGTGGATAATTTAACATCTGAACACTACAATCGTAAATATCTTTGTAACGAAAGGGAAATTTGAAAAGCCAAAACTTGTCACATGCTTTTATTGTTAATACAAATACAACAAGGTATGAGAGAACCCCTAGAATTCCAATTGAATTTTGAGGATTTGGACAATGTTACTAAGTCCCTTGAAGAATTTGTCTCTGTTTTACATTATGAAGAGAGCCTTCAGCTAGTTATTGATTTTGAATTTCCCATTCTCAACGTGATATTCTAAAGAGCCAAATTTTGGAAACACGTTGGTGTCTTTAAAAGTGTCCAGTTAATCACATAACATTGTCATTTTAAGAATCTTCTGTATGATGTGTGATATTTTCATAGAAAACGAACAGTGTTTCAGTGCCCAGTGAAAAAAGTGAAAGTTGATGACCGATTTTGTCCTTGACCGCATTCAGATATTTTGGACTACACTGAATCAAAAAGTGTTCCGGAATACTTTTCAATTCAATCTCAAATATCTTCATAATTAGGGAGACGTTTAAACAAAAAACGCCCATTTTTTTCACCTGTTACCATAAGCCAAACAACAAGGTAGAAGAGAAGTGCGAAAGCTCCAAGTGATTTTAGTTGATTTTAATGGATCATTTTAAGAGCTGATATAATTAGTAGAGGTAGGGGTCACATGATCATTTGTCACAAGACTCATTGTATATGCAAAATAAATCAGGTGATATATAGAATAATTGGTCATGTTCTCGAATGTTACCGTAAGTCAGAGTCATATTTGTTGACTTTGTTCAGTCAAATTGCAAAAGGTTTTCCTACAATTCATTAATTTGTTCTGGTTTCAGCAATTCTGTGCCATACGTGTGCCATCGTTTTAAGCCTGTCAATTCTGTGATGTTATCTTCCCATCTCTTCCTCTGTCTGCCTCTTTTTACTCCCTTCTTGCACTGTACCCTGGCAATTGTAGGTTTTCCTACAATCTATATAATATGTATATATACATGTACATGTCCATGTAAATATCTCCAATGTCTCTGGCATTGCGCTCTAAATCTTGATCCTGGGAAAAATGTTTGACGGGCCAATCACGCAATTTGAGAAGACTCGGAGCGCAAGCGATTACTGAATACAGTATCCTATGCGCGCATGCAGGGCATTGCGCTTGGCCACTAGTTATTCATATATCTGCTCTCTTTCCACAGGCCTTCTCCGATTTCAGCGAAGATGTTCGTACCATCGTCCTCACGTCTGGTACGCTCTCGCCGATGAACTCGTTTGCCTCGGAGCTCGGCGTCGCATTCCCGATTCAACTAGAGGCTAACCACGTCATCAAGTCATCTCGGGTAAATCCTTTGAACTACATGTATCTGTTGCTTGTTAGAATCCGTTTTTAAGTTTGTTAACCCACTCAAGACTATTTGTGACCTTACACCACAAAACGACCAATAAGTCGGGGAAAATGATTATGCTGATTTTCACATGACATTACAGTAAAATTCATTACCTTTAAAATGGTATATAATTTGTCATATGCAGACAAGGCAAAGCATCTGAAAAAGAGCGCCAAAGATTTGGAAAATGGCTGAAGCAGTTTTAAAACAAGGGAGAAACGGGCCACTTTAAAGATTGGCGTCCATTGAAAAGCTGTAATCTGATAATTTTTATTTGATTGAAAAAACATATTTAAACTTGATTTAGGACGATCAAAATTTCACAGAAGCTAGATAAAGATACCTTAATTCAGGAAATACAAAAACCCTGAATCTCATATTTTAAACCAAATTTGACTATTTCAGCTAATAACAGAGAAACTAGATCCGCGACATAACGGTCGTTTTGTGGTGTAAGGTCACATTTGGTATTGGTATAACACGCATAGACCATAATCCAAACTTTTTTTTTGACCAATCGTAAATGTGTTCCTAGTTATAACCAGTTGAAACCGGCTTTAGGGAAGGCGTCAAAATTATATATAGCGGGAGGCAGCGGGATCCCGCAGTGGCCAGCGCGTAAACGATGTGGGCGACGCGGTCTCCTGAAACGTGTTCTGACCGCAAAGGCAAACGATGCGTCTTCGCGCGCGAGAACAAAACATGCATTTTATAGCGCGTACCAGCTGAGCGGGACGCTGCGGCCTCCCGCTTGGTACAAATTTCGAGTGCACGCAATTTACAACTGCGCGCAAAACCGTTCCAAGCGGGTTCCTGCGGTAGGACGGCAGTGATTAGGATGCCTCCCTTTAATTGGTTCAATCTATGACTGCTTACCATGGTGCTCGGCATCACATACCTGATTTAGCTAGAGAGGATAATACGTCATCTCAGATAATCTACAATCAAAGTAGAAAAAAAAAAGATAAACTGAAATATATAAGGTAATTATCCAGCATTACTTTGTATTATGCCTTATTATTTAAAATGAACTAGTTAATTTAAAGCATTCACTTTGGTGTATCATCGTGTATCATTAAATCCATATGATTACAGTAATGTTGTTTCCATCCAAAATATTGTACAAATGCTGTGTGCTATTTCTTATCCTAGGTGTGGGTGTCTTCACTCGCCATGGGTCCTAACGGTAACTCACTCAATGCCAGCTATCGCAACGCAGAGGTGAGAACATGTGTATAGTTTCATTATTTGAACCCTTTCAAAACTACCTGATTTGGGTAACATATACTTCAAAAACACTGTCTGCCCTTTTCAAGCCAAAATTCAAAAGTTGGTAGATTATTGACTTATATGAAGGAAAATTTAATTTACGAACTAGTCCGAGAAGATTACAACTTGAATATAATTTTTAGTAGAATTATATTGTGAAGTGTGCGCCAAATTCAAAGATTCAAAGATTCTAAGAGTAGATAAAAGACACACAAAAAAGAAGACTTAAATCTTGAAAGATATTTTGATGTTTATTCATTCTATATACAGTATATTTAAATATCTTTGTTAGTTGAAAAAGTAAGCTCTTTGAATGGTTTTCCTAACATTTTATTACTATAAACTCCTTAGCTAACCCATTGAAAATAATTCGATTTTGGTTTGACGTCCTTCCTCCCAAGTCTTTCAGACGTATGCCCTTCAAGACGACCTCGGCAGGGCAGTACTTATAGTGTGTATCAGGCATGTGAGACTTCCGCGTTTCCGCGGAATTCCGCATTTTTGAAATATATAAAAAACGCAGAATTCCGCGTTTTTTAAAAATGAAAATGTATAGAGACAACATTTAAACGTAAATCGGACCAAATGTTACCTAGTAATTTTAGAAGAATTATGAAAAATTGGTAGAGAATACAAAAATGTCAAGGCCTGGACCCCAGCCGCAATGGACTTTGTGCTCGCAATGTGCACTTCCCGCACACTTGTGGAATTACGCCGCGACTTTCCTCTTTTTTTTTCTTACCTCACTCACATGCCTGGTGTATGGAGTGCTATGATACTTGTCATACAAAAGGCAGTTCATAGCACCTCCTTTTTTCTGTGAAATTAATACTCACCGTGGTTATTTTTGAAAACATTTACAACTTGTCACTGTCAGACCTAAGTACAATGAGGCAGTTAACACTTGAAATTAGTTTTGCCTCGATAAAGGTCCTGCTCCGCCCGATTAGACTTTACATTTCCTTCTTTTCTCTGTAAATTTTAATACTGATCTTGGTTATTTTGAAATTGTCTCTTTCAGACCTTTGCCTTCCAAGATGACCTCGGGAGGACGGTGCTGGAAGTGTGTCGGGTCATCCCGTACGGAGTGCTCTGCTTCTTCTCGTCATACAGCATGATGAACAAACTCATGGAGAGATGGAAGGTCAGCAACTCGCAATTAATCCCTATACTTCGCAGTTAAATAGTATGCTTGAAGGAACTACAGCGTCTAGATGGCCTAACTCTATATGTAATTTTTCCCAAAGAAAAAGAATTTGGCAGTCATTTCTCATGAAATCAATCAATTTTGGGGTAATTAGTAAATATCTAATTGTCCTGGGAACGCCCCTTTTAAATCGCGAAAATGTGACGTCATCTAAAGAACGGACTAATGAACTAAATTCTGTAGATGACGCATCATGACGTAAGCCAATGAATTGTCAATCACATGTCGATCACGCTGCCGATTCCAGACCCTAAATGTGGGTGGGGCGTAAACTGGCTGCTAAGTGAGATTTGGCATCAGAAAACTAGTCTTAAATCACTACTGTGTTTATTTTCATGGATTTTTTTTCGGCAGACCTATGTTTCAAGTCATCAACTATGGAATAAGTGTCAAAGTACGTTGTATTCTTCAGGTCCTTAAAGTGGCCGTATACGAGATTCTCTGATGGGCTGGTCGAGACGCAACATTGGGCGCTCACAAAAGAACCCATATACATTATATCTGCCTGACCATGGCATTGTATTCGCTTCTATTCAACCCAGCTCCTATATGGCATAAGTTTGCTTAAGTTGTGAGTTATAAATATTTGTATATCAAATGTACTGGGGTATGTACTAACATTACTGCACTAAATTTGTGATAAAATGTTGAGTCATTGAAACATAAAGAGAAACTGACCAGAAATATATAATATAAATGAAAAAGAGCAAGAAAAATGGGAGGGGGACAAATCATAGACGAAGTGATATCAGACTTCAGTCATTTTAAAGTTGGCACAAGAAGCGCAAACTATGTAATTTTCAAGCATATGATATAGGCTTACATTGGAACCGGGAAAACTTGGCTCCTGTCTCTAAACATGTAATCTGGATCAAGATCTTGTCTGAGTTCTGAGGAACTCACAGTGAACAACAAGAGAAATACAATCATGATTATGTACATTCTTTTTTTTCTTCTTTCTTGCAGAACACTGGTCTGTATGATGAACTTGAGTCGCTGAAGTCTGTGATGTCAGAGGCGAGGGGAGGGGACAAAGTTGGCTTCGATGAACAGCTCAGAGAATTCTACGACACCATCAGAGAGTGTGAGGAGATTGGTAAGTGGGGAAAAGAAAGAGGGACAAAATAACTTATTTTTTATTTTAAATTTCACAATAGACAGACCTGTTTTACTATCTTGATTTCGGTAAAAATGGTTTAATCCTCTTTTGCACTTAAACCCCTCATTTGTAGATCTTGAGAACCATACATGTAGTTTCTCAGACGTCCTCATATTTGATAAAAATCTGTATATCTTGATTTTGGTGAAATTTAATGGTTTTATTGTTTTTTGCACTTATAAAGAACCTTTATTTGGGGGTCTTGGGAACCATAGAATTGCACAAGTTCTTTTGTTTGATTAAAAGCTATATATCTAAATTTTTGGGTAAAAATGAATGGTTTTATTGTTTTTTGCACTTAAACCCTTCACTTGCAGGTCTTGAGAAGCATAGGATCACAGGAGTGCGGAAGTTTTTTAATAGAAAAATATTTCCATCTTGATTTTGGTAAAAATAGTTTATTCTTTTTTGCTTTTAAACCCTTCATTTGTAGCTTATTATTATTATTATGATTATTTACAGGTATTGAGAACCATAGGATCACAGGAGTCCTCATGTTTGCCGTGTGTCGAGGCAAGATCAGTGAGGGCATGGACTTTGCCGACAACAACGCCAGAGCCGTCATAACTGTGAGTGTAGTCTACACACTTCTTATTGTAAACCCCTGAGCAGTCCATTTTAATATAGTGCTTTGTTACAGTTAAAGGGGAATTAACCCTTATCCTTTTGACTTACTGGCTGTGATGAGAGCATAACTACTATCATTGCTAGTCACTTATTTCTTCATGAATATTCCCGATTACAAAAATAATCAATATTTTATGGACCACTGTCGTCTGCTTTCAATGCCCATAGGAGGCGGCCATTTCTTCAACTACTCGCGGTGAAATGACGTGGCAGGCGGAGAACACAATAGCATTATCGTAACCCGCTATTGTGTTCTCCGCCTGACACATCATTTCACAGCGAGAAGTTGAAGAAATGGCCGCCTCCTGTTGTCATTGAAAGCAGACGACAGTGGGCCATACAATATTGATTATTTTCATTATTGGGAATATTCATGAGGAAATAAGTGACTAGAAATGACAAGAGTTATGCTCTCATCACATCCAGTAAGTCAAAAGGCTAGGAGTTCCTTCCCCTTTAAAGGGCATCAAGCGTGGGGATGCTACACAGCGGGTCGCCATTTTGAACTGGGCTAGTTTGCGCGCACCGCATGACACTGAGTTAACGTGCATCACGCACCGTGCGCAACGTGTACTTAAGATGGCGCCGCGCATCTGATTTGACGAATCTGAAGTACCTTTAAGTCTCAAAGCACTCAGAGCATTATTACCTTTGGTTAGCCGAGCAGCCTTATTCAAGTGCTCAGGCATTTCAAGGAATACATTCCTGCCAATTACCCATTTACTACACCTGGGTTGAAAGCAGCAAATGGTGGTATCTTAATACATTTTAATTGGTAACATACACATTTATATTCCCTCTTGAGGCCTTAGATATTTACAGATCTATAAAAATAAAGCTTTAACTCGGTTATTTATTTCTAACAAAGGTTTATTATTTGCATTATGATTTTGATATTCATCTTTGAAATGTATATTATTAGGCCTTTGTTCTGTGCAGCATCTTGAATACAAATCTTCCCCTGTTTAATTTGCTTAACTTTCGACAGTAACTTTGGATGACTTTCAAATAAGTGTGTGTGCCTTGGACTAGATTTGTAATTTAAATTTTAACCTTGCACTTTCCAAACAGGAAATCGAATAGATATACTGCATGTGCAACAATGAATTGATAATTTTTGTGTCAATTTTGTTCACAGGTTCGCACTGCATACACCACCATGAATGATTTGCAGATGGAGCTAAAAAGGCATACAAATGATAAGGTTTTAAGGAAACGGGCTCTAAAGTCCAAACAAAAATTTCACCTCCTTAATAAAATGGATCTATTTTATTTGATTAATTCTGGCACAGGTTGGCATCCCGTACCCCAACGTGAAGGACTCCCAGGTGGAGCTGAAGAGGCGAAACAATGACCGGGGGGGTGTTTCACAAAGATCCTAAGTTGAACTTAACTCTAAGTTGGACTTATGGAAAGCCATGTGTAGCCTTAGAATAAAATATATTCAAAACCAAGAATGCAAGTATTTTACATAAAAACATGGAATCTCCTTGATAATAGAAAAAATTAATGATTTAAATCAACATTTTATGCCTTTGAAAGAGGACTTTTAAAACAATTATTCAAAGATACTAATGGCTTTCCATACATTTTAAGTCCAACTTTAGAGATAAGTTCAACTTAGGATCTTTGTGAAACACCCCCCAGTTCTCATTGGCCAGGGGTCTTGTGACAGAAAATGGCAGTGTTGGATTTATTTATAGTCAATATTCTTAGTTGTAATGTCAAATAATGAAATCTAATAGATAGATTTGATGAATTGATCTATTTTTTAAATATTTTTTGTTGTACCAGGTTGGCATCCCATACCCCAACGTGAAGGACTCGCAGGTGGAGCTGAAGAGGAAATACAATGACCAGTACTCGGCGGCCAGGGGTCTGCTGACCGGTAGTGAGTGGTACGAGATACAGGCATTCAGAGCGCTCAACCAGGCATTGGGAAGATGCATCAGGCACAAGTAAGAATAAAAAGAAGAAAAACAAATTAAATGACTGAACGAACGAGTGAGTGAGGGAGTGGAATTGATGGTTGGATCAATGTTTGACCGAAAGAATGATTGCACAGATGAATGAATGAATGAACGAACGAACGAACGAACGAGCGAGCGAGCGAACGAACGAACGAACGAACGAACGAACGAACGAACGAACGAACGAACGAACGAACGAACGAACGAACGAACGAACGAACGAACGAACGAACGAACGAACGAACGAACGAACGAACGAACGAACGAACGAACGAACGAACAAACAAACAAGTAAATGAGTAAATGGATGGATCAATTGATGAATTCTTTATTATATAATGGAAGGACACATTAGTCGATGAATGGATGATGATTAAAATTATGAAAAGGATTGAGTGACCAGTAATCCTTGGGTCAGAGGTCTACTGACCGGTAGTGAGTGGTACGAGATACAGGCATTCAGAGCGCTCAACCAGGCATTGGGAAGATGCATCAGGCACAAGTAAGATTGATTAGATACCAATGATATTGTGAAGCTTTGATATGGGGGGGGGGGGTGTTTCACAAAGATCCCAATTCGAACATAACACTAAGTTGGACTTATCAAATTATGGAAAGCCATAATTTGCTATAATAAATGTATTTATATATATACTTGTTTAAATACAACATTTTATTTTGTTTACAAGCATAACTATTGTTTAATATCAAGGAGATTTAATATTCTTGATGTAATATGTGTGGTTTGCGGTTGCACCATGTGAGAGGGGAGGATTGGGGAGTCCTGAAAAGGACTATGGTAGTCCTAGAAAGGACTGTTGGTAGTCCTAGAATGTTCTTGATGTGACATTAATTAAAAGTCTCACATATGGGCATTTTTGCTCTTGAATATTTTTCCATGATTATTATAATTCCAAGGTTACAAATGGCTTTCCATAACTTTGAGTCCAACTTAGAATTTAACTTAGGATCTTTGTGAAACACCCCCCTGGTGTCAAATACACCTTGGCCATAAAGGTGGTGAACATTTGTCCTCATTTCATGTAGACGGCACACTTGATTTTACTTTACAATTTCGATGTAGTTCAAAGAAAGTTATAAACAATCATTTGAAATAAGTATACATTTTCGTCATTCTTTCTTTCTAATATACCTTAATGAAAAAGAGCTGAGAAAATGGGATTCCTCTGAGATTCGAACCCGAGACCTCCGGATTGCTAGACAGGTGCTCTACCCCCTGAGCTATAGAAAACCCTAGTGGGGTGCTCGTCCCTGAAACCCCTTTGTTTTCAATGCTCGTGTTTGTCAAAAGCTATTATAAACCTCACACTAACTCAAAGGATTAGAAATCAACTTATAGGGATATGTGTGAGGGATCACCAAAGTGATTCAGCTTTATGTATACCGTAAATTATTTGTACCTCTTTTTCTTTTTCTTTTTCTTTTTCTTTTTCTTTTTCTTTTTCTTTTTCTTTTTCTTTTTCTTTTTCTTTTTCTTTTTCTTTTTCTTTTTCTTTTTCTTTTTCTTTTTCTTTTTCTTTTTCTTTTTCTTTTTCTTTTTCTTTTTCTTTTTCTTTTTCTTTTTCTTTTTCTTTTTCTTTTTCTTTTTCTTTTTCTTTTTCTTTTTCTTTTCTTTTTCCTTTCCATTTTCTTTGCTCTTTCTCATTTATATTATATATTTCTGGTCAGTTTCTATATATATATGTTTGAAATAATCCTTTCTCTCTCTCTTTCATTTTTCATTTGCCTGCCAGGAATGATTGGGGAGCGATTCTGCTGGTTGATGAGAGATTCAGCAGGAACCCCAAGAAGTACATCTCAGGTAATCAGACACTTGCCCGCTTGCCCACTTGCCCGGGGCAAGTAAAAAATAAATACAGATTAGGGGCGACATTAGCTCTTGGCCGCTTGCCCAGGGCAAGTCAAAATTGTAGTAGAAATAAATACAGTCAAACCTGTCTTAGCGGCCACCTGTCTAAAGCAGCCCACCTGTCTATAGCAGCCTACCTGCCTATAGTGGCCACCTGTATATAGCAGCCAACCTGCCTATAGTGGCCACCTGTCTATAGCAGCCAACCTGCCTATAGTGGCCACCTGTCTATAGCAGCCAACCTGTCTATATCAGCCACCTGTCTATAGCAGCCAACCTGTCTATAGCAGCCAACCTGCCTATAGTGGCCACCAAGAGTGTTCCCCTGCAGAGGAAAAACAGTGTTGTGGAACCTGTCTATAGAGGTCATCTGTCTACAATGGCCACTTTTCATGTTTCCCTTTAATAGGTGGTCACTATACACAGGTTTGACTGTATATATCCATGATTAGGGAGACATTTGACAAATCAAAACCCATTGCATCCTTCTGTTACCACAAGCCAAACAACAAGGAACAAAAGGAATATGAGTCAAAGCTCTAAACTGATTTTATTTCAATTTGACAAAGTTAATGGATCACTTAATAACCGGGTTCACCATAGGACCGGGAAAACCTGGAAAGTTATGGAATTTAATTTTGTTTTTGTTTTCCAGGCCTTAAAAATGATCTTATGGGTCATGGAAGGTCATGGAATTTAATTTTTTTATCTACGTTGCCTCATTACTGAAACACAAAATATGATTTTTGAACTTATTTTAGTACAAAAAGAACTGAAAGAAGAGAAACAAATTTTCTTTACCTATCATGGTGGAAAGTCATGGAACTCTTGCTGTATTCAATAGTCATGGAAAGTCATGGAATTTAACTGGAAAATAAGTACCCCATATTCTGTTTCTTTCTGTCAGGTTTGTCCAAGTGGGTGCGTGGCAGGGTGGATCACCACACCCACGCCAGGGATGCCCTTGCGTCTCTCTCGGACTTTGCCACCAGACTGATGCAGGAGGTTTCACCAGACCAAGAGTAAGTCGTGGATCTGGGACCCGTTTCATAAAAAAAAACTTGTCCATTCGTCGTAAATGTCCAGTTATTGTAACTACCATGTCAACAGCCAATCTTCTAGAATGGAGCATTATAGCTATTGCCATGGTGGTTACAATAATTGGGGCAATTACAACAGTTGGAAAAGTTTCATGAAACGGGGACCAGCAAAAAATATATTTTGTTCTGAGAAGGATTGTATGAATAGATCATCCCCCTCCGAACTAAAGAAACCGCCATTTAAACAGATATGTATGTACCATAGAAGTAGTATATAAATAACTAGAAGAGAATATACGCACTGCGCGCTAATTTTCCCATAGCCTTAACACGCAGCAAACATGGCCGGTTAGGGAAACTTCATGGACTGGCTAACATGGAATGCTGGGTATTTTGTAGTCTATGATCTAAGACCCTCGGATCGCATGCTAAAAATAATCCCACCACCCAAAATAGATAGCCGCCAACGAGAGAGATCTGCACAACAGCAGTGATGGCTGCCAGCCGAGGCCTCGTGAGCAGCGATCACTGATGTTACGCAGACCTCTCTCGTTGGTCGCGCTATGTTCAGCATGCGATCGAGGGTCTCGATCCTAGACTAAACGTATCCCAGAATTCCATGTTAGCCAGTCCATAAAAGTTTCCAAGATTAGCGCGCAGTATGACCCCCCTGGTATGTACGCCAAGGATATAGGAAAGGAACTACAATTAACCCATTCCCTTTGAGATTCTGAAATCCCCATAGACTTTGTACATAATCCACCCGGTTCCCGTAGTCAAGGGGTTAATTATTACACAGTCACTTAGTTCTCCAGATTAACCTCTCAAAATGTATGATTTTCATAAAAAAAGGTGTAACCTTTTATTGTAGCTTTTGCACTGAAAGCCATTTGTGAAATAGAAAATGAATATTTGATTCTTGAATGGAAAGTACTCATTACGTTCTGTTCACATATTATTGATTGATAGAAGTTGTACATTAGTTGATATATAATGCAACCAAAATGGATATGTAGGAAAGCATATGTGACCTTACACCACAAAACGACCAATAAGTCTGGGAAAATGATTATGCTGATTTTCACTTGACATCACAGTAGAAATCATTACCTTTAAAATGGTATATAATATTTCATATTCAGACAGGGCAAACCCTCTGAAAATGAGCGCCAAAGATTTGGAAAATGGCTGAAGCAGTTTTAAAACAAGGGAGAAACAGGCCACTTCAAGCGCTGTAATGTGATAATGTTTATTTGATGAAAAAAACATACTTAAAGGGAAAGTTGAGTTTTGGTAGAGAGGCGCTAGACTACTTAATTGGTTTGTGAGGTAATGAAAAACTGAGTGTAAAATTTGAAAGAGCATAATATTTAAACAATAAAATCATCTTTGTTTGATCAAAATCGGTTCAGAAACGGCTGAAATATCCATAAATATAACAATTTGTAATAAACCCGGGGCCCCGGGTTTATTAGAGAATTTTGAACCAGCCGTTAAAAATTCAAAAAAATGCTTCCTCTTTTCAAAAAGTTACAAAATATGTATTTAAATAGTTGTTGGTTATTTCTCTATCTAATCACTATTTCAACAAAGCATCACATGCACAATATTTTATTCAAAATGGTTAAAACCGATGAGTGTTTAGAGAGCGCCCTCTTACTTTTTAACGGCTCTTTTTGAATGATAACATGATCTTTACTACGTCATTTGTAATTTTGTGTTCCTTTCTAGTTATAACTATTAGTTTGTAATGTAATGATGCAGGTTTTGGTTACTAAAATTCAGTTTCACTAAAACTGTACTCTCCTTACCAGAACTCAACTATCCCTTTAA
This sequence comes from Echinarachnius parma, assembly GCA_037951105.1. NCBI lineage: Eukaryota > Metazoa > Echinodermata > Echinoidea > Clypeasteroida > Echinarachniidae > Echinarachnius > Echinarachnius parma. The sequence goes on along the minus strand of JBAMJV010004136.1, from coordinate 182,754 downwards.
ACATGATTTATGACAATCAAAATTTCATAGAAGGTAGATTAAGATACCTTCATTCAGGAAATGCAAAAATCCTGAATCTCATACTTTTAACAAAATTTGACTATTTCAGCTAATAACAGAGAAACTATATCAGCGACATAACGGTCGTTTTGTAGTGTAAGGTCATATATTAAAGCCCTTGTCGCATATCGCCGGAAAGCGTTAACGGACACCCGTTATATATAATATGTTTGTCCGCTTTCGTATGCACTTCTTGCCCGGTTCTTGTTCGGCGAATGCATTCCTTGTCAGGCGATGTCCATTTTTTAATCTGGTGGAAAGTTTTTTAATGCAGCAATGGGGACAATTTTGACCACCGGAAAAATGTTTTGTGCAAATTTTCTATCCGTCGGACATCTTTTTATGCTATCCAGTGATATGTGACAACACCCTAAAGAATGAAGCCACATTCCGACTGTATTATTTCTGTCATTTTTCTCATAGCACATCAATAATTGGATCTCAAAGCCCAGCTATTATGAATACTTCATCCGCACATCATTCCAAGGACGCACCTGCTAGCCTGTTGACTCCTTTCAACTACAACAGCCACAAACCGAGCACACCCATCCAGGAAGACAACTCAGCCAGGAGACAAAGAGGCAACCGCAAGAGGCGGAACAATCGCGGGAACGTCGGCCAGTTGTTTGTTCCGGTCAATTCACTTCCGAATCACCAGCCGAATGCTGCTGGACGAATGGGTACAGCCATGTCCGCAGCATCCACACCACATGGAAAAGCGATATCAGCAGCATCCACACCTCAAGGAAAAGCGATATCCGCAACATCTGCAGGACAATGCCATTCAACCACACGTGGACCAAACCCTCAACAAGCCAAACTGCAGCAGTTCCACATCCAGACGCCCAATGGCACACAGATTGTAGCACCTTCTGCACCTGCTGCAATCCAGAGGTCACCCACTGAAGGCATGGGGGCTCCTGAGACTGAAGCGCCTGCTTCAATACACCAGAACTATGCTATGTCTTCCTTCGTGAAGGCAACAGAGGTCTTACATGGGACGACCAATCAGCATATGCCTGGTGGACAATCTCATCTCAACAGGAGCGGATTCACTGGGCAGAAGCAGATGGAACCGGTTTCAGGAAGCGCTGTGACTGATCAAGACGGGGAGGTCATTGACCTGACCTCACCCGTCAAAGCGGGACATTCTCTGGCGAGAGGAGGCAATTGTCACATTCCCACTCCGAAAGCGAAGCTAACATTCGAGGATGGTGAGAAAGTAGGTACCGATTCAGCTCAACGAGGCCAAACGTTTGCGAGCAAGCTGTCCAAATTCATGTTTGCGAAGAATGACACCAAAGCCAATGGTTCACACCAACTGCAAACAGTTCGTCACGCTGGCAACCCAGCTCACGGTACAGTCAAGGTTGATACACCCAAGTCTGAGCATGCGAAGCTAGAAACAAAACAATGTGAAAAGGATTCTAATGCCAATTATAATGCATTGAAGAGCTTGGCAAAGGATGAGAGGACGAAACCATCAAATGATGATGATGCTGTTGATGAGGATGGTGATCAATGTGGAGAAGATGAGGATGAGAAGAGGAGGTGGAGGAGAGAGCAGAACAACGGCACCCCGGACCTCTTTGATTCCGAAGTACCCTACTCCAGTAGCGATCCGCCCATCGCAACGACTCCCCTGAAAAATCTAGGAAACAAAACGAAAGACGACATTATTACCAAGACTGATGAGGATCAGGAGAACAAAAAGGGGATTTCCATTCAAACGCCAGGAATGAACGAGCATGATCTGGAAGGGGTGGAGAGTAGAAGGGATGCAGTCTGTTGCCATGGTGATAGAGCTGATGGAGATGATGATGATGTGCTGCATAAAACCAAGCAGAATAAAAGTAACTTGGCTAATGATTGGAGCATCTGTCGGGAGGAGAAGCCTCAAGGGTCAAGGGACAGGCTGTCATCTAGAAGCAGGAGGAGTCTTGGCCGCAAGAAGGTAGATGCTGAGAAGGAGGAGAAGGAGCAGATAACTAGTACGTATAACAAGTCTCCACACTAACTTTTTTCTTCTTGCCCATTTGAGCAAGCAAAACCGTAAATTGTCAAATTGTATTATTGAATCTTCATTGATTTATCCACTTTTGAATGAATTATCACTGCTTCTACTCAGTTGACACATGGGAGAATGAGTGCCCATTGCCACGAATCAATGCCATGAATATTTATTTATCTATCGGTTATCATTAGCTTGTCAGTAAATAATGAGCTCGGATGCAAAAACTGATACAAACTATTTCTCATTTTTAGATGTAAGCTTCCATTATAATAGAAAATATATATATATATATATACCTGACAAAAGATAATTTTGTCTGTTTTTTCTTTAGATGCTCAACCTGCAACCAAAAATCAGACGGGAATAAGGAGATCTGCACGGACTAGACGAACTCCTAAGAAATGTGTTGAAACCAGAGTAGAGAATCTGGAGGAAGGAGGACCAAAAGTAAGGAAATAAACTTGTACACTCTAGTGTATTATAAAAGTGATCCATTTACTTTATAAGATTTGTCCAAAAGTGTTATTTGAGTCCGGCAGTGTCACTTCGTATTCATCGTTCTATAGGTGAAAAATATACCCCTATATGCGGCATTTTGCGTACATTTTCAGCAAATTAGACCCCTATTTTTAATAATACAAAAGCAAATTGGCTTTACAAAATTACCCTAATTTTTGCATTTCGAGTACTCTTTAACCAAAATATCCCTTCAAAGAAACAGATCCATAATTTGTGGCCATTCACAAAAGGGTACCCTGTTTTACAAATTTCAATTACATTTTTACTCTGCGAACATATTCATGAAGAAAAATAGAATGTTTGTGTAACCCTATTAAATTGCAACTCTTTTCTCCCTCCCAGGATTATGTATGTACGGATGACGTATGTTGTGCCTATTGCCACACCCAACTGCTATCAACCTTACAAGGTAGGCCACAGTAATGTATACATTACTGAACAATACTATAAAACTAGCTGAACATATTGGGGGGGGGGGGGGGGCTATAATTGGGTTCTTGTGCATGAAGTGTTGTGACACATATATCATAAATTATTGTTCCCTATGCTAAAAGGTGGCTGTAGGGATTGTAGTATGCATTGTAACTTATTTCATCAAAATATATATGAATGTAATTGGAATAGAACATTAATGATTATAATTCAAACTTTGTTTCAGTGTTTACTTTTATGTTTCTGGGCTGTATTGATTATTATTAGAATTTGTACTCCTTCATCGGTTACATTTGTATATAAAATTAAACAAAGTAATGTTGCTGAATGCTCAGATTTGTGCTTGAGTCAGTTATAAACCTTCTGCCTATTTATTTGTACATAATTTCAGCCATTTTCTAACCAAATTATTAAACTTGCCAATTACATGTATCTTTCGGGTCTCGCGTCTCTCTCTGCGGAGAGCTGCAAAAGTGTTTATCTCCACAACCAGTGAAGTCAATTATTTATATCAATTTCAACCATTTTCTAATAAAAATAATTGCCCATTTATATTCATCTTTCAGGTCTCGCATCTCTGTCTGCGGAGAGCTGCAAGAGTGCATATCTCCGCGACCGGCTGTCAACAGAGGGTGCTTTAACTGCGGAAAATAGAGGGAATAGAGATTTGGGTCGCTGCAAGTGTCCGAACGTTGCGGATAGGGAAGCGTGTCTGCTGGCAGTGGACGGTGAGATGCTGGAAGGCTGCTGCGTCGTCAACTCCGACCCTAGAACAGGTCAGGCAAACCTCCACACTATTTGTGACCCGCTATAGCAAAACCCGGCACTTGTTGGTAATTCATGTCTTGAAGAAATGGGCATTTTAAGTTCACACAATGTGTGTAAAAGACCTATGATTGTACTATTGAAACAATCATATCTTCACCAATTATTGACCAATTAGTAAGAACAAAGCATCAAATGAAAGCTTGTGATGAGACCTTTCTAATGGTGTGAAAATCTACATTTTGATTTTTACCGACAAGTGCCGGGTTTTGCTATAGCCGGTCACATTTGTGCCCTTCCACCACAGAGCAACCAATAAGCTGGGAAATATTATTAATGTGCTTTTTTTCACATGACATTTAAGTAGAAGTCATTACCCTTTAAAATGGTATATTTAATTTGTCTTATTCAGACTAAGCAAACCCTCTCAAAATGAGCGCCAAAGATTTGGAATATGTCTAAAGCAGTTTTAAAATTATGTAGGAAACGGGCCGCTTCAAAGACTGCAGGCGGCCATTCAAGTGCTGTAATCTGATCATTTATAATCAATACAAAATCATATTTAAAACATGATTCCTGGTGCTCAAAATTTCACAGAAAGTAGATTAAGATACCCTCATTCAGAAAATACCAAAATCATGAATCTCATATTTTATATAACAAAATTTGACTAATTCAGCTAATTAACAGTCGTTTTGTGGTGTATTAAAGGTTACATTTTTTTCTACTTGCTCATTTTTACAACATAAATTTTCCAATTTTACTTGTCTGAACAGAAAATGTACTTGCCCTCAAAAACAACATGAACCAATACAAACAAAATAATCATGCTAGGTAGTTTGATCTGCTTGGCAATTAGAAATTTCTCCCTTGTTTCTAGATGAGATATATGCACGTAATTCTGAACAGAAATTTGTTAGTCGCCCGATAGGGCAACAAAATACGATCTATAAAATTAGTCTTGCCCGACGTCAATTGTTAACTTGCCCTCCAGGGGTAATCGGGCAAGTGATACTGTCGAACCATGGATATGTAAAATTATGTGTCTGTTTTTTTTCTCTGGTATGCCTCATTAAATTTGTTTAATCTTTTGTTAAATGACATTGGTAGCAAGGTCACCAATTTTATTTTTGTTTAAGTCAATAAAAAAAGGCTTTGCACTCTCCCATGACTAGTGCTGATGGTGGCAGATAATCCAGCCAAGTGTTAAAAATAAAATCATATTGTTAAAGTGATCCATTAACTTTATATTTTGTCTGAAAAGTGATATTTGAGACTCAAATCTCAAAATGAAAAAAAAAGAGTAAATCGATGTCTGATTTTTATCCCGATCTTTTGTGTAAAGTATTTGGATGCTATGGAGGATTTAGTCTCCAAATTTGGATACTCTTGACTACAGGCGAAAGCCGAAAGCATTTACAGACCCTGTAAATTCAATCTTAAATGTCCCCATAATTAGGGAGACATTTAAAAAATCAAAGCCCATTCTATTCTTCTGTTACCGTAAGCTAAACAACAAGGTACACAAGAAATGTAAAAGCTCCAAGAAATTTTCGTTAAATTTTGGCAAAGTTAATGGATCACTTTAAATCCCTCTGTGTGTTTTATTTACAAACATGTGTATGTTCAAATATGTTTTGTATTTGTGCATTGGTAGTTTTTGTCTTTTGTCTAGGAATGATTCCCTTTTTTTTTTAAAGCAAGGTCATTCATTATGTTTGAAAGAATTTGTAAAGTGCATCATTCTCCCATGACAATGTAATTTTAGATGGTGACAGATAACGGAGCCTAATCAACAACCAAAAAGTGTTTAAATTACTTCCTCTATATTTATGTGAAGACGTGTGTTTAGGGTGTTTTTTGTTTGTGCATTTCATGTTGGATTCATTGTTTTTTTTGGTGAAAATTCCCTTCATTCTTTTTGTCTAAACCTAGGTCATTGCGTTTAAAAGAATTTGTTAAGTGCAGCACTCTCCAATGACAATGTAATTTTAGATGGTGACATAATCGAGCCTAGTAAAAAAAAATCACATTGTTAAACTTACTTCCTACTACGTATTTATGTGAAGACGTGTGTTTAGGGCGTTTTTCGCTAGTGCATTTCAATTTGGATTTATTGTTTTGTGAAAATTCCTTTCATTGTTTTGGTTTCAACCAAGGCCATCGTGTTTAAAAGGCTATGTAAATTGCATCATTCTCCCATGGGCCATGACAGTGTTATTGCAGATGGTGATAGATAATCGAGCCTTGTAAAAAAAAAATTAGTGTCAAACTTTACTTCCTCCTCTGTATTTATGTGAAGACGTGTGTTTAGGGTGTCTTTCTTTTGTGCATTTCAAGTAACTTGGATTCATTGTTTTGTTTTGTGAAAATTCCCTTCATGTTTTTTTTCTAAACGAAGGCCATTGTGTTTGAAATGCAGTGTAAAGTGCATCATTCTCCCATAATACTGCAATTGTAGATCGTGACAGATAATCGAGACTAGTCAAAATTGCAATGTTTAACCCACTAGTCCGAAAATGCTCAGGCCTAGGTCTATGTAGAATGCATGTTAGATAAAAATTCAAATAGTTTTGAACAGGTTAAATGTCAAATTCCACCAAAATCACTTTAGCTTTCACATTTCTCTTGTACCTTGTTGTATGGCTTTATATTGGTAGCAGAAGAATGAAAATGGGTTTTGAAACTATCGCACATCATTCAGGAGAATTTTACAATGATATTGGTATGAGATTGAAGTGTCAATTATCACTTTTTTGAAAAAATCTTTAACAAAAAATGTAGTTTTAAAACCCGTTCAGGACTGGTCCACAAATTACACGGGCTTGGGTCTATGGAGAATACGAGTTATATAGCAAAATCAATCAGTCCTGAATGGGTTAATGGACTGGTACCGAAAATGCCGAGGCTGGGGTATATGAATGAAGACTAGATATAATAGTGATAATAATAATATAAACATTTATATAGCGCAGCTACTATAAATATATACTCTACTAGTCTACTGCGCTTAAATAATTATTAAATTATTATTACCCATGGTCATCAGGTACATTTCAAACCCACACAATGATAAATTGCATGTTTAATAGACCGAAAGTCTTGAAGAGTTCAACCTGTTCTCTTCTTTGTATACCTAATTTATGAGAATATGTGTATACAATACATGTTTTGTGTTTGTGCATTTGTTGTTGTTTTTGTGTTTTGTTTTATTAGGAAACATTCCAATTACTGTTTCTGTTTGTTTTATTAAGGTGATTATGTTTTAAAGAATTTGTAAAGTGCATTGATTGTTTACTGTTATTGTTTATTTTTAAACCAAGGTCATTATGTTTGAAAGAGTTTGTAAAGTGCAGCGCTCTCCCATGACCGTGCAATTGTAGATGGTGACAGATAATCGAGACTAGTCTGAAAAATCACTATAAATGTGCATATTTTAAATAAAATAAAAATGTACAATAATAGGGCTAGTCACATGTCTCCCTCTGTGTGTAGAGTTTAAAAACATACGCACCAGACCCTTGAACTCAACGACCCTTAGCGGAGAACGAGATTAGATTGACAAGTCAGTCAGGTTTTGAAATAATTAAAACATTAATTTCATTCATTTTTTCCACTTTCATAAAAACAATCGTGTCACAATCTAAGTATAGCGTCAGACGTTATAAATACCAATCATTGCGAAGAATCAATGCTTGTTCTATTTTAGAAAGATTGCAAAGTTTACAAAGACATTGTAAATATTGCTTTGTTTAGACAGTTCTATAGCAGATTGCAAATATTGTTTTGTTTATTATTTATCAAGGTCCCTGCCTGCTCAACGGTTATAGCTTTGCTTTGTGTAACTCTTTTTTGATGGCGCTGATATTGTTTCTTGTCACGTTCTATACAAGGTATATTGTCTTACCCGGTATTAAAGGGATCTAGTAACATTGTCAAAATACACTTATTTAGAACTCCAGTGGTTCTCTCGTACCATGTTGTATTCTTATTACCAATAGAAGCATGAAACAGGTTTAGGTTTTTAGAATTTCCCTTTTGTTATAAAGATATGTATGATTGAAGTTTTCAGATTTGTAATTATCCACTGGCAAGTTTATAACTGTACATTTCAGTGCAATGAGTCTGCAAATGTCACTTTAAATTTTCACTCATTACTCAAAGGAGAGTCATATTATATCACAAATATACCCAATTTATTTATTAATTAATATCAACCATTCATCACATTTTGCACATGTCAACAAAGTTACGAGATCCCTTTCAGATCAATTGTTTTAAAGGTTCACAAATACTGTTTTGTTTAGTGACCAAGGTTGCTGCTCGCTCGACAGTTGTAGCTTTCGCTTTGTTTTCCGCCCTTTTTCCCTTTTTTGTGGCACTGGTTTGATTTCTTGTCACGTTTTATCCAAAGCGCATTGCTTTTAATACCATGACTTACCCATTGAGCAAAATGTGTACATAGAATGTACATGAGTAAAGGCATAAATGCAAGCCCCCCCTGACCCAGGGCCACTAAAAATAAGCTTTGGGCCACCAAAATATAATTAATACAAATTAATCAGAAATTAAAATTGATCAAATTAATTCAGAAATGAAATGAAATTTAGAAACCTGGGGGGTGTTTCACAAAGTTTCAAAGTTGAACTTAACTCTAAGTTGGACGTAATTAGTTAATTATGGAAAGCCGTAGTCTCTTTGTAAATTATTGATACATTTTTGTTAGAATTCTCAAATGATTTAATTTTTTGCTTAGTCTACAAATGGCTTTCCATAATGTTTAAACCTGTCCATCTTAGAGTTTAGTTCATGGCATATGGCACGAGTATCACGAGGTGAAAGAAAACAAAAAATTATCTCTCTCTACTTTCAGTCTTTGTGAAGAGGAGTTTTTCACTGTTTGTTTAGCTGTTGTGAAATGTCACAAAGCTGCTCACTGGACTGGAAATGACAAATTGATCGTCAACAATTGGGGGGCAAACTTTGCTCGGTCGCGCCCTGCCAATTGTTTTTTCAACGGTGAAGTTAATGCGGCTTTCAAATTGATGGACAAGCACTATTTGATGTAAACAATCGGGATTTACGTAGTTGCCCATTGTTGATGTCACATAGTTTGCTTTAAAAATTACAAAATGTGACGAAAGTATGACCGACCTTGCTCGTGTCAAAAGGCTCTTGCCCCAGTCGCACAAACAGTTTTACAGTCATTGACTCCAACGTAACCCTACCTGTACTCTATGCTGATTGGTGGAAAGGCGAGTTATGCTTGATTCAATTGAATGGTTACTGTTTTGTTTAATTATGGCCGAGGGATGGCATTGGAAGGCGCCAAGATTGGAATAACTTTATCATGATGCGGATATGATTTTTGTCTGACGGGTGTTTGTTCATGGTCTCGAGCCGTGAATGGAAATTGTATAATCGGGGCGCCATTTAATAGCAAGTTTTGCCAGTGACGTTTGAGGACATGAGATACGATCAAAACGATGTATTCATCCAGTTGATAAACAAAGGCTTAGTATCACTTGTGTATTGTCATACTGCAGTAAATTTCCCCCATAAAATGAGCACTTTTCATATTTGTTTTTAACTCCTCAAATGATTGAAAATTTGTTTTGCAGAAGGCATTAATCAGATCTATGTAATTTTCGATATTGGGTGAAACCAGGCTAAATAAATCTTGTTTTGGGGCAAAATTGGATAATTTTCAGACAAATTCATCTCATTTTATCATATTGGGAATGATGAATTTTGGACAAACAATTTCAGCCCTCCCCCTCCGGCCTCCCCCGGTACAAAATTTTGCCCGTACGCCAATGAAAGTTGGTGATTGATGGAGAGGAGGGGGAATGGGAGATACTGCTGTACATAGGCAGGGCTTGACCAATTTCCCGGGGGAAGTGACATTTTCATAAATTGTCTAGTTGGGTTGCCCGATTGGGATCAAAACAAACATGATTTCTGTCAAACTTCAAAGGAAAATGTAATTCCTTTAATATGTGTGACCAGCTATAGCAAAACCCTGCACTTGTCGGTAATTCATGTTTTGAAGAAATGGGCATTCACATAATGTGTGTAAAAGACTTATAATTGTAGAATTGAAACAATCATATATTCGCCAATTATTTACCAATTTGTTAGAACAAAGTATCAAATGAAAGCTTGTGATTAGGCCTTTCTAATGGTATGAAAATCTACATTTTGATTTTTAACGACAAGTGCAGGGTTTTGCTATAGCCGGTCACATACATGTACCGGTATGTGTAAGCAGGCAAGTGAAATTTCTGTCAGAGCAAGTACAATTTGAAAATGTATGATTGTACTTGTCCGAATGGGCCAGTAAATTTGAAGAAAAAAAACTTATGGACTTCCTTGCCCGAATGAGCCAGTAGAGAAAAAAGTAAGTGTGGGAGGATTGACATCTATAGGTTTTTAGGTACATGCCTACATGTAATTCATTATTTTCGAGAGCGTGACTTGTGTCTCCTTATTCACGTTACACGCCCTTGGTGTCTGCAAACACCATTAACGTGCGACAAGTAAAGTGCCCCTTGTCACTTCAGCTTTGTAACTCGTTTTAAAATGTGATTGTCCCCCATTGTTGTATGCATTTTTATTCTCATCCATTTTGTGCTTGTCAGGTGGCTTAAAAGTGTTTTGAAGAGAAAAAAAGTGCAAACAGTATTTTGAGTTCATTATTCATACTGTATTACGTTTTTAATAAAAAAATAATAAAAGAAAAGAAAGCTTGTATGTACGAAAGTTGTAATTTACACCAGCTGTATAATTTTGTTTTACAAAAACAAAATACAATCAAAGCATTTTAAATGATGCTTAATTTATAACATGTAATTGTTCAAATAGGAAGTTTCCTCATATGAATGGTGAGTTTCAAGCAAATTTTAAATTTAACATGCTCTCTAAATAGCCAGTATTAATTGATAGCTGGGAGGTAAGAGCGTTCTTAGAAAGGAAAGTATTTTTGAGCAAGCATTATAGCTTTAATATTGAAGCTAGCTGGACAATACATCAATACCCTTGGGCTGAATTAGCTGTGAATTTACAAAATATTGTCGGTGTTCCTCCTCTTTTGTGTCAAAAATTAACTCATTCAACTAATGATACTTCCTAAATGTGGTGTTAATTTACCAACCGCAGGCGGATAATGTCACATGTACTGTTTAATTAGAGAATAGAGAAAGAACGTTTGTTAAAGGGATCTAGTTATTTTGTTGACATGTGCAAAAACGAACCAAGGGTTGATAAAAAATGTGTATTTCTGTGATCTGATATGTCCACTGAGTGATGTGTGAAACTGAAAATGCCATGGTAAATGAATGTAATATGAGTAATGAGCAAAATATATTGGCTAACTTATTGCACTGACTTTGAATAGTTATAATTCTCCCTATAGATAGAGTTTTTCAAATCTGAACAATTCAATCATACATGTCTTTATACCGAGAAAGAAATTCTGAAAACGGAAAATTCAAAACCTGTTCTATGCTTGAATTAAATTGGTAATACAAATACAATGAGATGATGTGAGAAATGATGTGAGAACCACTAGAGTTCCAAGTAAGTTTTGGGATTTTGACATATGTTACTAGATCCCTTTAATGTGTCATGGAAAAGAGAAATTGAAGAGGAAAGTGGAGGGGTGACATATATTTGAGCTAAGTGCAGCAATGTAGCCTTATTTCCCCTAATTTACCTTGATGTGCGAAATGGTGATTGGAAAATAATTCACCAATTAGGAGACGATCTGATTTTAGTCTACCGGTAGTTGATTTTTTTTCTTCTTCATAGACCATGGTCTAATATATGCTTCTTATCGAAATGCTCATTTCTCCGTAAGGCCGTGATAATTGATATGCATTGAATTGTTATTTTGTGTGATTTTCTTGAAACATAAAAGCTAATTCCATAATGTTATAAAATGTGTGCAGCAGAGGAGGCAGGGTGGAGGAGAGGGTTAGGGGTGGGGGGAGGGGGGTGCACAGTTGGAAATACATGGGGGCTGAGGGCGATTTTGTTTAGCCCCCTCATTTTCAAAATAGCCCCTTAAAATCAGTAGGTAGTAGGTAGTAGTATGTTGTGATATCTATCAGATTGAAAAAAGTAGCCCCCTAAAATTAAAAAGTAATTCTTTCCTTGGTGGGGGGGGGGGGGGGCAAGGTAGAATGGGGCACCTTTATATTAAAAGAGTATAAACATATATTTAGTGTCTACCATTATGCCTTCAAGTGTGTAATGTTGCTTGAAAAAGTACTAGTAACGCACACACAAAATTGTTGCATAGTGAGAGAGAATGAGAGAAACAAAGAAATAAAGAGAGTAAGAGAGGGGGAGAGGGGAAGGGAAGTGATTTGGGGGGGGGGGGGATGCACTAGGGATTTATTTACAGTATGAGCGGTAAGTGCAGGCGTAACCCTGGGTGTCCTAATTTACCTTGATGTGTGAAATTGTGATTGAAAAGGCTCTAAAGTGGGCCTTCAGCATTGAGCGATGGACGCCTCTGCTAAAAGCCAAATTTGCCTCCAATTTGCGGCCGCCCATTTCCGGCTCACATTCCGCGTGGTTCAAGTCTGAGTGTTTATAAAGGGGTCGGATCGTAATGAATGTAGTCGAGATAAAGTGCACTTGTGGTTTACTTTTTTCATGTGCATTATCATGTTTATGGCGGGATATATGTGACCCGTCCTACGTAGAAGAACCGAAAGTCGACAAAGTTGATTTTCTGGATTTGTATTTAGTTCGATTCAGCAATATCTAAGCTTTAATATGATATAAAGTTTGTCTCATAATGATTCTGCAACGCGGAGTTATTGACGCTTTTCTAAGGCAAATATTGAACGGTCTGGAAATAAGATGCCGAGAAAATAGCTCAAGAAACTTTACATCCATTTCGAAAGTGAAATTAGCGTTTTAAGCAGGCCATATATGAACCGATTGCATGAATAGAATGTCGTAGCAACCTTTATTCAATTTTCTTGAAAACTTGCATATCAGTAAATATGTATGATATACACCTTCCCTCCAGAAACTGTTGAATATTATCCATGCATTGTAGAGATATGAACCATGGGCGTCGATACTTACGTAATACCCATTCATCAGGGGGGGATGGATGAATGGATCATCCCCCCCTGATCAATGGGTATCAATGACAGATCGACGCCCGTGATATGAACAGATTTAATTACAATTTAAGTGGGTTTGGAACGATAACTGTACACATCGAGCACATGATACAATAGCGAGCACTTTCAGGTAACAAAAGGGGCTCCGCTCTGAATCTGTTTATTGTTCGATTAATCGGTATTGACTGGCAGTTTGATTTTAGGAATGCAAACTTGCGTCTGGTGCGTAATGTAAAAACTATTACAAAGAACAGTATGTTGATACGTGAAAAGTAAAACGGGGTATCGAAGCTAGACATTTTGGAGGGGGAGGCCCCAGGTACCAAAGGGGGAGGCCCCAGGTACCAAAGGTGGAGGGGGGGATCCGTTGGTACAGGGTTTGTGTTCGTTCTTTTGGCGGGGATGTCCGGGGATGTCCCTTAGAAAATTTTAAAACAGGTGTCTAAGTAACGGAGGCGAGCCTCGGTCAACTTCAAAATGAGGGTATATAAAAGAGTGGGATTGTGCTTTAGCCAACTTAAAACAAGCTCTAAATAGCGTGTTTTTTTTTTTTTGGTGGTGTGGGGGGGGGGGGGGGGGGGGTATGCCTTATTATAAAATTATTATGAACTACTTAAATATTTAGTACGACAAATTAATTCTACATACGTTTAATGAATGTTATGTTACAGGGCCCAATTCTTTAATCTATATAATACTCACACTCAACCAGTGGTGTACATAGTGTATGAGGTTGGAGGGGGGGGGGGGGGGGGGTGGGTGTGCAGTTAATTGGATAGGACTTGGGTCGTATTGTCATAAACATACTTTGTCAAACTCAATAGGGCCACTATACAATGGAGGCCATTTGGATTACTAATCTCCGTGCACAGTCAATAGGGATTAAAGAATCTCGATGTGCGCTGGCCGCTCTTGATAGCTACAGAGATTCCAACTTAGCACAAAGGGGTTGTTAAGAGGCGGAGCTTAATATCGATCGCTTTTAGTGGCAAATAATTTTGGAACGCAAACTTTTCAAACCTGCAAAAAACATGCTTCAAAACTCTGCTTAATTTTTACCTTTCCACTGGATATTTTTACTGGATATTTTGCGTACCGGTAGAACAGATATCAGGGAAATGTATGAGGCAATAATTTTTTTTTTTCACTTTTTCATGCAATTTCAAATCAATCGTGATTTCTGAGGTTCGACATCTTGCGACTTCTGGCTCCTCTGCGGATGGCGAGGCACATATGTTTCCATAATTGACTAACTTTATGTTACCATTTACACATTACCTGCATGTATTACTGCTCTTAGTGTCAAATTTGTTTCAGTGCACGTTGTGTTTTTTCCCCTGTAAATGAGCACTTGGATAAGCACATTTTGCAACTTTTCATCATCCTAAAGTATTATAAATGAAATAAAATTCAAAATAAATTGCATAAATTAACAGTCGAAAGACTGGGCGTTTTGGGACCTTCCAAGTACTGGGGGGGGGGGGGGGGGAGGCTAGCTCAAATTTTTAGGGTTAAAAGTGAAACATATTATTGCCCATTTTTAAATTTCCCAAGACTTTAAGCCATTATATGCACGTCCTATTTTTATGCCTCCGCCAACGAAGTGGCCGGAGGCATTATGTTTTCGGGTTGTCCGTCCGTCCGTCCGTCCGTCCGTACGTACGTCCGTACGTACGTCCGTCCGTCCGTCCGTCCGTACGTACGTCCCGTTTTCGTTCTCGCGATATCTCAAGAACCAGTTGACGGATCAATTTCAAACTTGGTATGAGTGTACATATTGGGGTGACAATGATCTGATTAGATTTTAGGGGTCATGAGGTCAAAGGTCAAGGTCACAGGACTCAATATATATACAAAAATGTCTCGTTCTCGCGATATCTCAAAAACTGGTTGACGGATTAAATTCAAACTTGGTATTAGTGTAGATATTGGGGTGGCAATGATCTGATTAGATTTTGGGGTTCATGAGGTCAAAGGTCAAGATCACAGTACTCAATGTATGTGTAAAAAAGCCTCGTTCTTGCGATATCTCAAGAACCGGTTGACGGATCAATTTCAAACTTGGTATGAGTGTACATATCGGGGTGCCACTGATCTGATTAGATTTGGGGGGTCATGCGGTCAAAGTTCAAGGTCACAGGACTCAATATGTATGCGAAAATGGCTTGAAATGGCAAAATTTCAAGAACTGAATGTCAGATTTCAATCAAACTCGGTACCTGAATGTATCATAAAGAGTCAACGTAGCCATAAAATGTTGGGGTCATGAGATTGAGGTCAAGGTCATGGGACTCATTATGCATGCAAAAAAGCTTGTAATGCCAAAATCTCAAGAACTAAATGTCAGATTTCAATCAAACTTGGTACCTGAATGTTTTTTAGGGAGCCATCAAAGATTAGGGTCATATGGTCAAGGTCACAGGACTCAAAATATATGAAAAATATTTTTAAAAATTAAATCAGTGCATGTTAATTTGGGCTTGATATTAAAATCGCGTGATAGCGGAGGCATAATTTCCGATTGCGCGCAATCGAAGATCCATCTAGTTTCTTTCTAACATTGTTCGATAAGCTGCGAACAAAATTCAAAACAGAGTAAAAATTCAACACTCAAAACTAAAAGAAGATGCAAACATTCTTGATGTAATGAAATGCGAACGTCTGACTTCTGGCTTCGTAACGGTAACCGCCCGAGACAGGTTGAATGATGACCTCTCTCGCCTGTTTAATGCGCGAGTGCAAATTGCTCCTCAATTTGTGCGCAATCAGGCTTCCGTTCCGCCCCGGCCGCTCGATCTGGGCATTCTTTGCAAACACCCCTCCAAGGCAACCGTGTCAAAGAGATGGAATTGGATACTTAGGATGCATTAACTCTGAAAATGCTAGGGGTAGGCAATGGCAGCTCTATTGCAAGCCTCCACACTAACTTTTATTTCTACTTGCCGGAACAGAAAATTTACTTGCCCATAAATAACAATGTGAAAAAAGAGAGAAAAATTAATCTTGATCTACCTGACAAATTTCTCTCTTGTTTGTAGATGAGATTTGCACACAAGGAAATACATTTTTTCGCTCATGCAAGTTTACTTGCCCGACATCATTTTTTTACTTGCCCTGGGCAATAGGGCAAGTGCAAGTGTTGAGCCCTACTAGGGGTAGGCAATGGCAGCTCTATTGGTAACTTGCCGTCTGGTCTACACTCATTTGGTGTAATAGGGGAGCTGCCCCCCAAATAATTTCAAAAACAATAACAAACTTAAGTGGAACATTTTGTAAAAAATAAGAAGTACATAATAAAGGTGTGACCCCTCAATAATTTGTGTGCCCCCCCCCCCCCCCAATCAGTCTGACCACGCTACGCCATTGGCCCTGGGCTAGTGGGCCAGTGCTTAGATTGAGCCCTGCATGTAGGAGAAATCAGCTTTACTGACTTCAAATGTTGTTTTTAAAGCTACGTTGTTAACAACTTGACTGATGAGGGTTTAATTGGGCCGTGCAGTATATGTGTGAAGGTGATGCAAATTTTCCCCACTCCTTTTCACCCTCGGTTTCACCCCCCCTTTCGTTATCATCAATCAAAATTTTACCAAAGCCCCAAGGTCATTCCTAAGTAACGTAATCGGGACTGCTCGCAAAAAATACTTGAGCTGGATTCTATGGAGATTGAATGCATGTTATACCGAAATAAAATACACGTAGTCTTTCTGCTACTTGAATAATAATAATAATGATGATGATGATGAGAGTCAATGCACCGATGCACCTATCCGATCCGGTGCCACAACACTCACAATTTTCACATCTACATAATGCTGGAAATTAGCGCAGGCCCGCTGGCCTGGGGCCACTAAACAATAATTGATGCATAATTCCACTAGGCAACCAAATTTAACTGAATTGTTAATGCTTTTCTTTGTTTAGGGTCACCAGATTCAGGTTTTGGGCCACAAGGCAAAAAAAAAAAGTTGATTTCTAAGTTGTTTTTTTCTCTTCATTTTTGCTGTGGTCAGGTCTTCATCTCAATGCCTTTTGGAGTGATGAGGAGCAGTCCTGCTTTCAACCAATCAGATGTGCCATCTGTGAAAGCACCATGCAAAGTGACAGGGACGAATCTGAAACGCCTCCCATGATTGGTTACAAGGTAGTGATAGCAGGTGCAGAGTCAGGGCTACAAGTAGGAAAGGTAAGTTTGTTGTTATCACGCAAATAATTACTGAAATTTATATAGAAAATAATGAATATAACTGATTGGAATAATTTCAGAAAATATACCAAAGCGGCTTTCAAATTGTTTTTGATGATCTCTCTATTGAATTATTATTTTAACCAAACATCACATTTAAAAATGTTGATACAAAATGGTTGAAACTTTCAGGTGTCTGGTGGGCGCGCTCTTGTGTTTACGGTTACTTTTTGTATGAAAATTGCCCTGTAACTTAGACGTGTATATGTTTTCCTACCATTCAAGCATAATTGAATCATACATATTCGTTTCTTATGATAACTTACAAGTTTTAGTTACTTGAATTAAGTTTGACCAGAACTCTTTGAATTTAATTTTATGAATATAAAGTGATATATCCATAAGTAGATTTTTTATCCTTCGGGTTTGTGTCGGGTTTATAATAGCTTCTGACCAACTTACACGAGCATTGAAAATTGAAAACTAAGAGATTTCAGGGATGAACAAACCATCACAGGAGCTTTCTAGCTCAGTCGGTAAGAGCACCGGTCTAGCAATCAGGAGGTCTCGGGTTCGAACCCCGGGAAGCCCCATTTTCTTTGCTATTTTTCATGTATAATATATACTTCTGGTCAGTTTCCTTATGTTTTAAATAAATTTAATGTTATTAATATAAAGTGATAAATTGTTTGTTTCCATATCTCTTTTCCGTTATCTTCGCTGATGCAGACTTACCTTCTGGCGAGCCACGTAAGATGCTGCAACACACTTCTGGACAAGCAGCAGAGAGGCAAAGCAGGAATAAAACTTTGGGAATAGGTAACGGATCTTTACATGTACCAACAATTGCATTCACGGCCATTCCCTATTTATAATAGACTCTACCTCTGTATAGAATCAACAGACATATTACAGTGGTAACTCGTTATAAGAGGATTGTAAGACTATGAAAATGACTTTCTTATATATCAGAAATTGTGTTATACAGTGAAACCTCATTATAACGAGAACCTTGGGCCCCACTGAATTTATATATTATCCAATATCTTGCTGTATCAGGGCTTAAAAATACTAAAATACATAAAACTGGACCTGTGAAATTACCTCGCTATAATCAGGTACATCGTTATAACAGGTCTTGTAATAATGAGGTTCCACTGTTTTAGGGTAAAAAAGGCACAAAAGTATGAGCATGGACCAGCAAAAATACCATGTTTTCAGGTTTTGATGTATCAGGGCTCTTTATAACGAGGTTCAACTGTAAATGTAAAACTTTTTTTAGTACTTTGTTAAATGCAATATGCTATAAATAAACCTTTTCCATGTGACTCCGAGCCCTGCTTAATGGGTGGAATTCACAAAGGAGGTTTGTACAAACCATGGTTTGACGATGGTTTACATCTATGGAATGCTGCTCGCATACCGTAAATTGTAAATCAAAATTGTTAACAAGTATGGAGTTTACATTCCTTCTCCATCAGTTTACAAATGGCATTCCATAGATGTAAACCATGGTCAAACCATGGTTTGTACAAACCTCCTACAAACCTCCTTTGTGAATTCCACCCATTGCCTCCATGCAAACCTGCAAATTAATGTACTATTTTACTACGTGGATCTGGCAAGATTTGTAGGGTGAGCGCTTTCGTATCGCAAGATCTCCAGTTCGAACCCTGCGTATGCCCACTGCGTTTGTCCTTCAGCAAGACAATTATGTCACAATTGCTGCTCTCTACCCAGGTTTTTAATGGGGACCCTGTAGGAGATGAAAGCCTTTGAGCGAAGGATCTTCTCAATGCCCATGAGCTGCTTGGAAGGAATGCTCCCCAGGGGAGTGGAGATGGTGCACACAATGTGTGCGGGCTGGCACTGTATCCTATGACCGGGTAATAATAGTGTAAAGCGCTTAGAGATGATTTGTATCATATTAGGCACTATATAAATCAAACCTATTATTATTATTATTTGAAATGATTATAACGATAATGGATAATTGTATCACACCATCTATCTAGAAATATACAATGTATAGTCAAACCTGTGCATAGTGGCCACCTCGGGGAAACAAGAAAGGTGACCACTGTAGACAGGTGACCTGTATCTAGACAGATTCTATAACATTGTTTTTTTTCAATATAGACAGGTTTAGCTGCTATAGACAGGTGGCCACTAAGACAGGTTTGACTGTATTGAGGTGCAGATGTATTATTATTATATGTAGCATTGCCTAGCTAAGAGCTGGCCTGGTATTAGATGCATCAAGTATTTCAAAGAATAAATTCCTGCCAGGTCTTCATTGTTTTTCTACAGTTGGGTTGAGATGAGTAATACCACTGTCGTCTAACTGAAAATCACTAGAAGTCTTGATCCGTCTCTAGAAGTTATAGATTTGTTTGAAAATGGCCCGGCCATCAGGTTTTTAGTTTTACTTTTTCAAAACTTTTCAAAACAGTAAACTATTTTGATGAAATATTTTTCTTTATATTGGAGTATTTTTAAATTATTTGTGTGGGTAGTTACAGGAATTGATATTGATATTCTTTCTACATTTCAGATATAAACTAAGTATGTCATTATTTAAAGTGATCCATTAACTTTGTAAAATTCAACCAAAATCACTTGGAGCTTTCACACTTCTCTTGGACCTTGTTGTTTGGCTCATGGCAACAGAAGAATGAAATGGGTTTTGATTTTTCAAATGTCTCCCTAATTATGCATATATTTCAGATTGAATTTGATAGCGTATATAGATGGTGTCCGACCGTAGTCAATAGTATCCGAATGTGGATACTCAATCGTCCATAATATCCGATTTAGGATACTTCACGCGAAAGATCAAGATAAAATCAGACATTGATTTTCTCTGTTTTCACTAGGTAAACATTATTCTTTTTTCTGTGAAAATCTCACATATCATTCGCAAGAATCTTACTGTGAAATTGGTGTACGACTGAAGTCTAGAACATTACTTTGGGGATAAAAGGTCAATAAAGTTAATGGATCACTCTCATTAAAGTGCTATGATGTACTCACATTAATAGCAATATATCAAATAACCGTTATTATTAGTAGTTGGTCAACGATTACACATTGCTATCATTCCTACACACACAAAGTGCACATTTTCCAGTTTCACTTTTTGTTCACGGCAATTATTACAGGCAGTTATCATTAATGGAAAATGTGCTTCACATTTTTGTCATTAAAAATACAGCTAAGAATATGTTAAGTAATTTAAAGTCATATTAAATATATTGTGGGTGATTTTTATGCCTCCGCAACGAAGTAGCCGGAGGCATTATGTTTTCGGGTTGTCCGTCCGTCCGTACGTACGTCCGTACGTACGTACGTACGTACGTCCCGTTCTCGTGATCGCGTTATCTCAAGAACCGATTGACGGATTTTCACCAAACTTGGGTCATGTATGTATCTTGGGGGGCCGATGATCTGATTAGATTTTGGGGTCATGAGGTCAAAGGTCAAAGGTCACAGAGCTCATTATATATGCAAAAATAGCTCGTGATCGCGTTATCTCAAGAACGGATTGACAGATTCTGACCAAACTTGGTACATGTATGTATCTTGGGGGGCCGATGATCTGATTAGATTTTGGGGTCATGAGGTCAAAGGTCAAAGGTCACAGAGCTCATTATATATGCAAAAATAGCTCGTGATCGCGTTATCTCAAGAAGGGATTGACGGATTCTGACCAAACTTGGTACATGTATGTATCTTGGGGGGCCAATGATCTGATTAGATTTTGGGGTCATGAGGTCAAAGGTCAAAGGTCACAGAGCTCATTATATATGCAAAAATAGCTCGTGATCGCGTTATCTCAAGAAGGGATTGACAGATTCTGACCAAACTTGGTACATGTATGTATCTTGGGGGGCCGATGATCTGATTAGATTTTGGGGTCATGAGGTCAAAGGTCAAAGGTCACAGCTCATATATGCAAAAATAGCTTGTGATCGCGTTATCTCAAGAAGGGATTGACAGATTCTGACCAAACTTGGTACATGTATGTATCTTGGGAGGCCGATGATCTGATTAGATTTTGGGGTCATGAGGTCAAAGGTCAAAGGTCACAGAGCTCATTATATATGCAAAAATAGCTCGTGATCGCGTTATCTCAAGAACGGATTGACGGATTCTGACCAAACTTGGTACATGTATGTATCTTGGGGGGCCAATGATCTGATTAGATTTTGGGGTCATGAGGTCAAAGGTCACAGGGCTCATTATATGTAAAAGTAGCTTGAGATTGGAAATCTCAAGAACTGAATATCAGATTTCAATCCAAATTGATACCTGAATGTATCTTAGGGAACAATTGTAGTCATTAGATTTTGGGGTCATGAGGGCAAAGGTCAAGGTCACTGATAGCTCATAATTGTGATACGTCAAGATCTAAAAGGCAGAGTACCATCAAAATTGAGTTAACAGAATTAATTCAGTGTACAGAATTAATTCAGTGTACAGAATTAATTCAGTGTACAGTATATGTTGATTTGGGCTTGATATAAATAAATTGCGTAATGGCGGAGGCATCATTTTCGACTGCGCGCAGTCGAAGATCCATCTAGTTGTGTATGTATGTGTGTATGGTATTATCAATTACCTTGTAATGCATGTTTTCATCGTACAAAATATTTGTTTGTCTTATTGCTATGTTTCAAAGCAGAAGGTAAATAGAAGAAAATTACTGCATATCATTATAATTATGTACAAAGCCTAAAATGAAACCAAACTTAATTGGATACTACATTTTGTAAAAGATCTAATAAACTCTATTTCACCATAATGGTGTTACGATAATTATACATCTTTGATGTCAGACATTTTCTTTACTTCAAATGGTATCAAGCACTGAGAGATTTGCAACATTGTCATTGTTTGTATGTGTGTGTGTGTGGGGGGGGGGGGGGGGGGTATAAATGAAGGGTGCAGTTCGTTATTCAGAAGGTTCGTTATTCTGAACACACAAATTACGTATACCTGAGGGTTCGTTAATCCGAAGAAAAAAAATAGGGTTCCATATTCCGAAGGTTCGTTAATCCAAAAATGAAATGGGGTTCGTTAATCCGAAAATGAAATGAGGTTCGTTAGTCCGAAAATGATACGGGGTTCGTATGATCCTTTCGGATTAGCGAACCTCATTTCATTTTCGGATAAACAAACCTCATTTAACAAAAATGACATCTCTATCATGGTGGCATTGGCAGTATGCTCCTCAGGGAGTGAAGAGAGTGCATTTATAGTACTTTTAGTATATAGTACCTTTCAGGTGTACTTGATAGTCTGTATGCTGAACCTTTCTTCTTTTATGCGTGTTATGAATACATTATTACTATTATATAGAGAAAGTGACTCACCTTTTGTTAAACAAGCTAATCTATTTTTAAACATAATTAGGATATTTAACAGTTTGCCATGAACTTTCCTTTTATTTGTCAATTTCCAACCACATTTATTTGAGACACATGCAAATATTGTCTTCACGAAGAAGGTAAATGCAAGCATAGTTCATTTAGGGAACGAGGTTTCCTTATTGTTTAATCTACATTAATCTATTTTTAAAAATAAAGATGGACTATTTAAAAGTTTGCCACGATGAGCTCTCCTTTTATTTGTTCATTTCCAACCTCATTATTTGAGACATGCACACATTGTCTTCCTGAAGAATGGAAATGAAAACGTTTAGCCTTCATTCAGAGAACGTGGCTCCATTTTTTAAAAGGTTAAATCTGCATTAATCTATTTTTGTAAACATAATTATGAATATTTAAACGTTTCGGCCACAAACTTTCCCTAATTATTTGTCAATGTCCAACCTCATTATTTGTATTTGAGACATGGGGACATGCACACATTGTCTTTCCGAAGAATGGTGGAGCTGCAAGCGTTGAGCCTTGATTTAGAGAACTTGGCTCCTGTGTTTTTGTTAAATCTGTATTAAAAGGATCTGGTAACTTTATTAATAATTATGAGCAACAAGGGTAAATGGTTGATAACATGTGTATTATTGTGATCTAATAATTATGTCCACTGAGTAATGTGTGAACATTTCACGTTAAATGGATATTATATTTTGCCGAATAATGAGCAAAAATGCAAAGTGATATTTGCTAACTCATTGCACTGACTTTGTACACAGTTATAACTTTCCAATGGATAATTTAAAATCCGAACACTTTAATCATAAATAACCAAAACCTGTTCCATGCTTCTATTGGTAATACGAATACAACATGGCGAGACAAACAATATAGTTCCGTAAGATTTGTGGATTTGGACAATGTTACTAGATGCCTTTAATCTATTCTAAACATAGACTCTTACAAAGTTTGCCATGAACTTTTTGTTATATTTGTTTCCATTTTAAACCTCATTATTTGTCTTAGAGGGTCAATAACCCGAGTTCTCCCCGCACTCTTTGTCTCTCAGATCAGATCACGAACTGGCTAGATCTGACTGCTGTGCACGAGATTATGATGAAATTAAGCAAACAAAACTGAAACAAACACAAAATATCTAATTACTCAACCAATGATACATCCACCTCGCAATACCAAACTTTGTAAAATTATGACATTGAGTTATGGTTATAACGTATGCACATGCATCGATCGCGCCATATGTTACACCGGGATTGAAAGGGCTCTGTAAAATGAAATGTGGGCACGCAAAACGCGCGTCAACACCGTTACGCACCTCTGACCCTATTCAGACCTGCCCAGCCCGGTGGCTAGGGAGTGTCGCCACGACTCGAACTGTGAAATTGAATAAGTTCAAAACTATAGGGTGTCACAAAAAATGAACAGAGATACCATAATTATTTCCGGTACATCATGTTTACTATTCATAAGTCAAGACAAAACAAGTACTTGATATGCGAATACGAATACCCGCAACTATTGAAATGAAATGTAATCAATTGAGATAATAAGATTGTTGCCTCAAAATAGCAGCACTGATCTCAAATTTGTAACTGAAAACAAATCGATCCAGCTTTGTACTGGGTGACGCATTGTTTAACAATGAGCAATATTTTTTCAATTTCGATTATACGTGCATTATGTTGTGACTTTTTTGTTTTGTTTTGCTTTCATGAACACATTTTAAACAATGAAATGTATTCAACATGATACAGTTCTAGGTAACTTTCAAATTATTCAACCAGGGAATGTGATAAAATAAACCATAGGCATAACAAAAACAACTTTCATGGTAAGCGCTTAGAGATGATTATCAATCATAATTATTAGGCGCTATATAAATCGAAACATTATTTTAACATTATTGTTTAACACATTGAGGAAATTGTCCACCTTTTTCGTTACCACAAATAGTTCAGAATTCTAAGTGTATTACAATGATAGAATATTGTGGATCCCTTTGAAAATCAGCTATGCTGAAAGGGCAATGAGAGAGGAAAAAAAAATACATGCAATAAAATAATATCCGATTGAGAGAATAACATTTTCATCACACGGAGAAATTGATAATATATTTTGCTCATTAATTCTGACACAAAAGTTTCAAAGACGGAAGTGACTGTTGCTGAAACGAAGTATACCGTATTTAAAGAAACGGGAGTGGATATTACAATCATTGTAGTTATGTTTGTATGCAAGTGATCATGCCTACATAAAATTGTTGATTTTATGCAATTATTGTAATGAAATAATTTGTTTAATGTTTTCTTTTGCCAATGGATGACACATTTCTTTGTAACATGTTGTATGTTTTGATCAATTTCTATCAATAGGGAAGCGAGGACTTCTTTTTTTGACACACCGTGTACCGGTTCCGACTACACGCCAATCATCGCTGGGCGTACCAGAGCGTGCGATATGTTATTACTAAATCCAACCAAATCCACGCATTATTACCCCACGTAAAGCTTTTGTCAAAAAAAAAGGGCTCGCTCGCCTCTACAAAATTAATGTAAAGAAAGAGTGGCGTTACAAAGTCAACATCTATTTTTTTTTTGACGAAAGAGCTCCAGTTCTTTTGTCCCAAATGTCCCCCATTATACACGTCTGTGACCGCATTCTTGACTCGACACCTGTATGAATTTTCCACAACGGGGTCATTTTTTTGTTGTGGTTATGAAGCCAAAGGGGGTGTCTGGGGCTACAGAGTGCACACCCTAGCGTTTTTAAAACACAGATACAGTAAAACCTGTCTTAGTGGCCACCTGTCTATAGCAGCCAACCTGCCTATAGCCGCCACTAAAAATGATCTACTGCAGAGAAAAACAATGGAATGAACCTGTCTATAGAGGTCACCTGTCTACAGTGGCCACTTTTCTTACTTCCCTTCTGTTGTCACTATATAGACACCGGCCACTAAGACAGGTTTGACTGTATTTATTAGCCAATGTTAAAACGGCACATATATACAAATCGGCCAATTTTGACTAAATTGGCATCTTGAATGGCGATGTAATGACAACATTTCTGACAAACTTCAGCTTAACAGAAAGGATATTTTGCCCCATGCATGAATTATTAAAAAACCCTCCAAAGTGTATTACATACGCGTACGGGGGCGATATACCTGCCAATTTGTCAGTGTTGTTTATTGCCCCTGCGTGGAGGTGCTCTGATAAATTAATAAAATAATAAAATAATAACGCGTTCTCGCCCCCCTCTCTTGGAGGTTATATACCAAACCGCCCTTCATGAGAGAATCAAACCCTCCCCATCCCCCTCCCCAGTCCCATACATTTTGGCCCTGAATATTTATGTACGCCACTTTTAAACCCTCCCGAGTCCCAATCCCCCTCCCGAGTCCCAATCCCCCCCCCCCCCCACCACCCGGTCTCATAAATTATGACCCTGACTCTATTATTGAATGCCACTTTTTGTGGTTTTGTCCTAAATACACACCCCGATCCATTATGATTCCGTAAATACGATGTTAATACTGCGCGCAGACAAAAGCCCTTTACCACAACGTGTCAAAAACCATATTTTAAGTTAATTCTTTAGAAATTCGAGTCAATTTCTCACATATCGCCTAAAAAGATTGACAGGGGATGAATAATTATGATATTAATCTATTTACACTTCCTGTCGCCGGGGTCTGATTAAGATAATAGGGAGAGGAAACGAGGTTATGATACAATTGTAGTTCAAATCACTCAGAAAAAATTATTTACGGTAACGTTTCGTAAAACAAAAAACTGCGTCATGGGAAAACGGGTTTTGGCGTCTCTGGCGCGCGCCTGGCGACACGACGGGAAGGGGGATCACGTGACTACACCATGATGGATGAGCGCGCACGTGACTGACAGCTGAAGGTCCCGGTTTCGAGTCACGTTTTCGATATCATTTCCAAAGTTCCGTGCAGATACAATTTTCGATAATGGAATAAATTTGTGAGAAGCTGAGAACTGATTTATTGCATTCAAAATATTGGAAATATTCATAACATGTAGGCTTAACAATAATATCCATTACAAATATAATTATTGTATGTAAAGCGCTTTGAATAGAGATGATGATCAATCACATAAAGCGCTTATCTCAAATCGAGTATATTATTATTAATATTTTGAGGAGAAGACGATCTCATTTTCTTTTTTCTTTTTGTTCTTCTTTTGTTTGTAATTTGCGTCTTCTGACATGAAATGAAACAAAGAGATTAATACAAACAAATAGCAAGTTCTGCACTGCCAAGTTGGTTAGAACTTAGATTTAGATGAATAAAATGTTCCCGTCAGACACCCTGCTATAGTCCCGTAACGCAACAACCAAAGACCATGCCAGTCAACATAACAGGGCTGATTTTGAATATTTTGAAATTCGAGCTCTGCCTTCCCATAAGTGCCACAAAACAGAGTGCTGACACGTATTGCCACGGCTTAGCCACGAAATTGCCATCGAATAGCCTGGTTCCATTGCTTTTCCGCAAAAAATGCCAAGAGATACGTGACTTGATCTTACGGAAAGGCTTTTTGGGGATAAATATGACTGGGACATTTGTAGCCACGAAGACCAAGCAACCGCCATGCCGTATGACGTACACGTATTGTCACACATATGCCGTAATTGCCACGGAATAGCCACGTTCCTCTGCATTTCATGAAATGGCATTACGTGGCTCTTACGTGCATGGAGAATAGAGAGTTAATCACACGAGTTACCAAAGGACTGGCCCCCTTCTGTAGCTTTCGCTGCATTTAGTAGACGTGTACGTGGCCTAGGGCTAGTGAATCGGAGATAGGCGCCGCCTTATGTGCCAAAATTGGCACGGGAAGGACTTTAACTAACTTTTAGTTTTATCTTACGTGGCTTTTACGGCTATTCTTAACGGGAAAGTGTGTCTGGGACATAATGTTTAGTCAGAAGTCACTATCATAGACTCAAAGAATGCTTTCAAAATACGATTTTAAAAGAATCTTCTTAATAATATATTATTCCTTTTATATCACTTTGAAAGGCAGCTTTATTAATTTATATCACAATTATTACATTCTTATTAATTGAATTAAACTTTAAATCGAATTTACACTTAAATCGCGAATATCACAACCCCGTGGCTCGAGACGATTTCCTAATTAACTAAACCCCAATCACCTAATGCATCATAGCGGTCACTCTCACCCTTGGTCACTGATTGCAGATAATCACTAATCCTAATCCTAATCCATACTTGACGGCCGCGGCTTCCGGTATCCCCTATGGCTATGGATCAAGTTTAATCTGCTTATCGTAAAGAAGCTCATTGAAGAGTTCCTGCTCTATTTAGCTAAGTGTAAGCTCTATAATAGAGTGTACAGATTTTGTGTTTAATGGTGTGGACGAATCGTAAACTTTTCGAACATTTCCTTTGACATCATGCTCGATGGATGGGATGCGTGAGCGTTTTTAGTTAAAGGGTCAAGGAATATAGTTATTAACTTTGTTGACATGTGCAAAAACCGACCAAGGGTTGATCAAATGTGTATTTTGTATTTATCTGATAAGTCGACTGAATGATGTGTGAAATTTCCATAGCAAATTAATATTAATTAACCATGATAACAAAGTAATGAGCAAAAATTCACGTAAGAAAGAAAAATAAAACCTTGGATAATCAGTATTATGTGCTTTATATACAGTATCCCTTCTGCATCGTTGATTTCAGGCAAAACTATAATGACCTCCGTTGATTTTTTAGCAAAACTAAGCATGCTTATAAGCTCCGTTAGCTTTCAATGAGAGGTTTGTAAAGTGCAGCGGGGAGTGGCGTTGCGTGAGCAAGAAAGCCGCCGGTCAGTTCTATTGTATGTCATGTACCCGTGGTGGGGCACGGTGGGTTCACATAGAACCCTTAGGCACCTGCCCTTCCTCTAAGTTCCACCCGGACTATATCGATCTTACGAAGGGCTACTGCTTTCGAAAGAGAAATCACCACTACAAATAATTCCTCTTTCCGATTTACCCCCACCATTCCACTTGATTATGAGGTGTATAATGATATACCATGGTAGTACCTATAGCTACTCCCACCATGGATTTGATAAAATCACACCAAAAAAAACATTCCTCTTCCAGTTTAATAAATTGTACCCTTCCACTAAGGAGGTGTAAACCATGCATTTTCCTACACCGACCACGGAGTTGAAGATAATGAAATCCATGCTCCCGCTAAGTGTACCGAGTCTAAACATGCTAAACGCCCGACCCCTTCCCTAGCTTCCACACTCCTCCTCATTTCCGTTACGAGAGGGGATCAGATGCTACGGACATCCGCCTTTCTAGCAATTCTCGATTTTTGTAAGAATAACACCTACCAGGTTTCTTACATTGAGCGCTTCCGTCAATTTATTGACCGTAGTTACATATGTTTATTCAGACTTTCGGTATTCATTCACGCTCCTGTACAGAATGGTGTCTTGATACAAAACCCACCATAAAACTTCATCCCTGCATGTGTCCTCCTCAACTTTTCTGCTTAATTTCCGGCAAGACGATAGATATCACATGTTCCAAACGCCAATTTTGTTCTCGCATGCGAATTGACATTACTGGATTCTGTAAAAATATACTCCTCCTAGTGTTTCCGAATATATCGTGTTTCCGTTTTAAGATTAAGATGTATTGATTTCTTATTTTTAATGTAATATAATATAACACAACATGATATCTGGATAACAAAAGCTATGTATGCACCAGTTATCGACCTCCCCATTATTTCGCGACCTTTTGTCTTCTATCTCGTTGCTGAGGATTTGAGTTAATTATGTTTTGCTGTATACTTTCACACAATTTTATATAATTTACATTGTATACATCATTTGGTACTTTGACCCCCTCAAAAGCTTAATAATTAATACATACATGACATACGCGATGATGTCGAGCACACGTATACAATGCCTGTCATAAGGGAAGCACTTGTGAGATTTTACACTTACATTTTCAAACTCAGACCCGTTACAATATAGCCTAAAATACCTTGATATAATGGAATATTCATTTTTATCGTCATTATCATCATCATCATTATCATCATCATAATCATCATCATCATCATCATCATCATCATCATCATCATCATCGTCGCCATCATCGTCATCATCGTCATCATTATCATCGTCGTCGTCGTTGGCTTCTTCTTCTTCTTCTTCTTCTTCTTCTTCTTCTTCTTCTTCTTCTTCTTAGTGGTGACGGTGATGGTGGAAGGGGTGATAATGGTAGTGGTGATAATAGTGGTGGTGGTGGTGGTGGTGGTGGTGGTGGTGGTGGTGGTGGTGGTGGTGGTGGAGGTGATCCTGGTAATGGTTGTTGGTGATGTTGATGGTGGTAGTGATTGTGGTGGTAGTGGTGTTACTAGTGCACTGGTAGTGGTTGTAGTGGCATTAGTTGTGGTGATGATGATGGTGGTGGTGGTGGTGGTGTTGTGCTAGTGGTGGTGGTCCTGGTCCTGGTAGTGAGAGTGGCGAAGGTGGTAGTGGTGGTACTAAGGGGAGTGGTTGTAGTGATGTTGGTAGTGACGATGGTGGTGGTGGTGGTGGTGGTGGTGGTGGTCCTGGTCCTGGTAGTGGTGATGGTGGTAGTGATGGTACTGGTTGTAGTGGTTGTTGGTGGTGACGAAGGTTGTGGTGGTGGTGGTGGTGGTGGTGGCTATTTTAGTTGTAAGTTTTTGTGTGAGTTTGGTTTAGCGCTTGTGTGTGTGTGTGTATGTGTGTGTGTGTGTGTGGGGGGGGGGGGGGGGGGTGGGATGAGTAGTGCCTCTCCAGATTTTCCCAACCCTTCTTTTCTCCCTTTGCTTTGCTGGTCGCAACACAAACATTCCTGTTTGCCACGCCATTGACTCGTTTTTAGGAACACCACAACGTTAAAAAGATCACCAACGGACACCAATTAGCCCGATGATAGCATTGTAGAACTGCAGACCGCTCGGAAAATATCACATCCCGTATCAACCACAGTTAGTAACTGCAAGATACGTATGGACTAAAGATGAGATCTGTGGTTGTATTATGTATATGAAGAGTTCCAAAAGGTGCTAAGTCCACTTCCGATACAAATTGAGTTACCAATATCAACAGTATAATGAGCTACGTAGCTAGCTATTGAAATACAAATTGTAGCACAAACTGTACGCAATCAAAAACCAAAATATGGAGCATTCCATTATCATATTCCCATTGATCCCCGTCGGCATTTGTACAAAGCCGGACAAAGAACCCGATTTTCATTGGAATTGAAAAGTGGATTTAACGCCTTTTAGAATAACACGCCACGACCACGACGGAAGTGGAATAGCGACCTCTCTCATCCGTTCACGCAACACGCCTCGCCTTTCCCACAACCCATACCCGTTACGTCCATCAGAGTCCATCTGAGTCATGGGTCGCACGACTTCACTGCGTTTTACGAGCCACATCCGTTACGCCTTCCCGCGGCACAATAGCAATATGGCGCGACTTGTTTCACAGCAATGTGCACACACGGCTGGCCAACACCGATCCGTCAAAACGCCAGTGTGGCGTGAATCCTCCTACTGGCCTAAATAAAGCTGAGAGAGAGAGGGTAAGAGTTAGAGAGAGACAAAAGGAAATAGAAGGAGATGGAGAGCCAAATAGTAAAGAGGGGGAGGAATAGAATAATAAGAAGAGAGAAAGCGGGGGGGGGGGGGGGGGGGGGAGGGAGACAATGCCATTTCATTCGGGGGGGGGGGGTCGAGGGAGATAATGAGCGATTTAGATTGTGATATAATAACACGTCACGTAAAGGAAGAAAGAAAGGGCCATTTTTTCATGGCATGTTTGATGTTGTAATTAAAATGTTGCCATTCGCATTTCTAGACAATAAACACGATAAATTGACGCCCAAATAATGCATACACTCTTCATACAATTTACACATGCAAAATGCATTAAATCAATATTTTTTCTGATTTCAACAACAAAAATGAAACTGTCCATTGCGTGGAACCTCCTAAACTATAAAACCACTGGTGAGGCAAATGAATGGGGCGGAGCGATACACCCTCAAAACCATGCATATAATCAGTTTGACCGCAATTAGTTTCCGACTAGCTTTGTTTACTTTAGATTATTATAACTGATAAGATTCAATAGACATAATGACTGATTTTACACATTATTCGCATCGTGTGAAAGATAGTGATCTGATAAGTTCGACACGCATTGATGATAACATTATTTGTAAATTCCCCCAAAATAGAAATGTAGTTATTTTCATATTCAAAATGTGAAGAGACTGTATAGTATTATACCCTATAAAAATGATTAGCGATATGAGTCAATATAATTGCAAATAATATGTTTAGTTGTCATTATTTCAAAGCGGGATTTAAAATATTGTAAATAAAAACGTGATAATTTATACTAAATGCTTATGGCAGTTTGTTAACATTCAGAATAATACATCACGGACGGGTGTTCTGCTGTACTTTCACTTTAAAAGGGACAGGGGACAACCTGGATAAGCTTATCTTTTGCTTTTTTTGGCCCCACCACTTAAGTTACTATTGTTTAGTTTGACTACTTTGATGTATACACCAACTTTTCTATTTTACCTGTATATTACTGTGAATGTATAATGAATTGTATTTTAAATTGTGGAAATAGAATGAAATGAAGAAGAAAACAAATTGACGATGATATAGACACAGATTGGAAGGCGTGGCAAGCCATTGTAAAACATAAGTCATCGCATATCCCAGAGATGGTGTGGACGGTCTAAGTCATGTATTATAAACATGATAAAGGGATCTAGTAACTTTGTTGACAAGTGCAAAAAGTGATGTGTGGTTAATAAAATGTGTATTGGTGTGATCTGATATGTCCAGAAAGTAGTGTGTGAAAATTTCAAGTTAATTGGATGTTTTTGGCCGAGAAATAAGCGAAATTACAAAGTGATATTAACTTACTCATTGC
This sequence comes from Echinarachnius parma, assembly GCA_037951105.1. Taxonomy (NCBI): domain Eukaryota; kingdom Metazoa; phylum Echinodermata; class Echinoidea; order Clypeasteroida; family Echinarachniidae; genus Echinarachnius; species Echinarachnius parma. The sequence continues at coordinate 150,232 of JBAMJV010004136.1, read as the reverse complement.
ACTTACACGACTGAAAAGGTCCTGTAGATAATTTCACATCCGAACACTTCAATCGTAAATATCTTTTGAACGAAATGGAAATTTGAAAAACCGAAACCTGTCCCATGCTTTCATTGTTAATACGAATAAAACAAGGTATAAAGGAACCGCTAGAATTCCGATTGGATTTTGAGGATTTGGACAATGTTAGTAAGTCCCTTTAAGACAAAAATAGTTTCTATATAATAATATAGGTTCTATTTTGGTCCAGAGCCGTATGTCTATTTTCGGCTCTGTTTGGCCCAGAGTCGTACTGCTCTGGTTTGGCCTGTGCAATAGCGCCACCTCTTGGTCGATATCATACTTGTAACCATTGATGGATGACTTCATCATGGGGGGATCTATTGAAGTTGGTGCGTTCTTACAACCTGTATATACAGATATGTAGATATGATCGATGATACAAAGGGAGAAGCTGAGAGAAAGAGGAGACGGGTATAGAGCGGGAAATAAATGGAGAGAGATGGGGAGAGGGGAAGAGACGGGGAGAGGGAGTTCGAGAGAGGAGGGGGGGGGGGGGGGGGTGGGAGAGAGAGGGGGAGGGAAGAGGGGGGGGAGGATGGATGTAGAGAAATAGAGGAAGGGTATTGCTGGTAATAACCTGAGTAGAAGCAGGAGAGAGAGAGATGGGAGGGGGTGGGGAAGAGGAGGCCGGGAGAGAGGGAGGTTAATACAAGAAGGATGTAACTGGTATAAAGAGTGGGGTACAGGGAGAAGGATGGGAGAGGGACAGTGCAGGGAGGGGGTGGAGAGAAAAAGGGGGTGTAGAGCGAGGGAGAGTTAAAGTTAAAGTCTTTCTCGTACCAATATTGGCACATAAGGCGGCGCCCATCTCCGTTTCAATAGCCCTAGGCCACACGTCTACTAAATGTAGCGAATGTTACAGAAGGGGGCTAGTCCTCTGGTAACTCGTGTGATTAACTTTCCCTTCTCCATTCTATAAATGCCGAGTGTCTGGCTAGAAGGCAGAAGGTACCATTTTTAAAGTCTTTGGTATGACCCGGTCTGGGTTCGAACCCGGGACCTCCCGTGCATGAGGCGGACACTCTAACCGCTAAGCCACCATGCTCGGTAAGAGCGAGGGAGAGGCGGAATACAAGTATCAGACATTTCGTTGAACGAGTAGAAGGAGAAAGAGTGATGTGTTGAGACTCAAAAGGCTGAAGTTCACAAACTAGGTGGTTCAAATTTAGATCAAGGTTTGAAAGCACACTACTTTCCGCGCGTTTAATATGTCTCAATTTCAAAAGTAAGGAATATAGTCATGATAATTCGGCAGTTCAACCCACTTAAAAATCCATCCTTGATATTTGATGCTATGTATTGTTTTTGCATTTATGTTAACGTTACCAAGTGTGTATCTGAGTATTAAAGTGATCTAGTAACTTTGTTGACACGTGCAAAAAGTGATGAGTGGTTGATACAATGTATAGTATTGTTATATGATATGTCCACTGGGTGTTGTGTGAAAATTTAAAGTTAAATGGATGTAATGGGCACAAAGGCAAAGTGATATTCACTAACTCATTGCACTCACTCTGTACACGGTTTTCGCTGTCCAGTGGATAATTTAGCTTCTGAACACTTCAATCGTAAATATCTTGTTAACGAAAGGGAAATTTGAAAAACCGAAACCTGTCCCATGCTTTTATTGTTAATACGAATACAACAAGGTATGAGGGAACCGCTAGAATTTCAATTGGATTTTGAGGATTTGGACAGTAAATTTCGGATACTCTGTATTTGAATATCATTGTTCACACTTCACAATGGTGTTTTTCTCTATTCCTTCTTTCATTAGGCATGATTAGGCCTTTAAAAAAATTGTATTGACTCTTATTATTTCATTAAACAGGCGATATTCTGATAAATAAGCTGCTAAGTTTCAGCAGTATATGATGCATCATATTGTTTGGCGTTATATTTTCGTCTCCCTGATGTATGGCATTCGGAGTGAAATGTATTCAATTAATGACACAAGTCATTTTTAAAGAAAAAGGAACAACAAATATCATTGATACTCTTACATTGCTGCCTTAATGTCACGACGACGATCGATAACTTGACTGTAGTTAATTTTTTTATCCCAGAAAAACACACGGAAATCATAAGGCGTATAATGACAAAATAAGATCAAATTAAATATATCATGCAACGTCTTTTTTATCTATAATTGGATTATGATTAATGTTGATTACGAAAATGAAACGGTGCCAAGATGTGAACTTTATCAAAATATCTCAAAGTACAATTAAAAAGGAGCTGTAAAAAAGTATGATAAGAACGCAACTTCATTATTCTATTCTTTAGATTTAGCCTTGAAATAAAAGTACAGCATGAATACGACACTCGGCGAGTGCTAATAAATCGTCAAGAAACGTGCCTTTGTGTCGTTGTTGTTTACTATTTAGTGTCTGTTTTGATTTAGCCTTGGAATAAAAGTACAATGTGAATACAATCCAAGAGTAATATAATCCGTAAAGAAATATGTTTTTGTTGTCGGTCATAGTGATGTTGCTCTCGAAAAGGTCGCAAAAAAAATCGACCGCGTATTAAAATTAGGCCTAGTTATTCCTTTTGTTCGCGTTTGGAAGTTTGGAACCCACCGTGAAAGACGCGATCATTTAAGACAGACGAATTTATCATACTAAATTCGATATCATAAATTCATAATTTCAGTCACTTTGTCACACCGCGCCCTGTCATTGTAACACTTTTCGACCAAAACACGGAAATCTGCGGTATAAACCTCCAACTACGCCGACGGCCAAATGAAAAAAAAAGAGGCAAAACAGTTCTATTTTAAGTCTTATTTGTCATGTTTGTGTAGTGGGGTTTCTACTTTTACGAGGCTCGAAAGTACACGTAAAAATTATAATCCTGCCAAAAAAAACCCACTCACATACAAACACAATACCAAGTACAATCAAGTACAATTGGTGTATTTTCGTGATGAGCAAAGCGACCCCCTCAAATTGATTTTTTCTTTTTTCGGAGGGGGAGACAACTTTTTTGAAAGGGATGATGTGCATTTACTTGGAACAGCTGTCTTTGCTTCGTTATTGTTTCTGTCGACTGAGCACAAAGAAAATATATAAAAACACATCATCACTTTACGAAGTGAGAAAGGGACGCGTTAATGTGGTGATGAGACTTATTCATTCAGTCCGGTAAAATAATAATGACAGCTATAGATATATAGATAGATAGATAGATCGATCTATATAAAGAGTCAGACTATTTTTCATTAACAGAAAGATTATAATGAAATTCAACAATAAGAATCGTTTTCAGGGGTCGTTAAACGGAGCAGGCCGCGGCTTGTCGCCTCCCGTCTATTGCCCATTCAATTCAATCCATACGCATGCAGACCGTCGGAAACTGTTGGTGAAATATCATAATAATAATAATAATAATACCTCTTTTTCTCTTTTCTGTTTTTTTCTTTCTTTCTGCGGGACAATTATTCGGGGAGCGAAAATATTGCATTGTGAAGTAATGATCTCATTCTAAAAGCCCCATTGACGAGGTGACGGCCTATTGTGATAGGCGTATAAACATGATGATCTTTTTCATCTCTCTCTTTCTCGATTGTGAAAAATGGAAATCAATATGGTTGGCAGATAACGGGTGCCTAAACGGTCTAGCAAGCCACGATTATGGAGACATTGCGACTGTCAATGTTTTGTCATTACAAAAAAAGATAATGAAGGAATTATATTATTAAAAGAGAGAGGAAAACGTGGATTTTCACGGATATATTTGCGTTCATTTCGTTGCTGTTGTTACGACTATTCGTATTTTAAAAATATTATTTTGTATAGATGGTGCTGCTGATGATGATTATACAGGAGTACAGCAAGAGGCCAGTAATTAGTTAAGGGGGTGAAGGGGACAAAACCCTCCTTAAATACACCCGCTCACCATCACACCTCCCCCGCCCCACACACATAACGGAATAGATATCACAATTTGAAAAAACAAAACACGATTAAACCATTTTTACCAAATTCGAAATAATTGCGAGTGAACATGTCATGGTGAAAAACAATGGCAATAGTCAATAATACGAAAATGTGTGATAATCATATTAGTATCTTTAAAAATATACCTTGATATATTGAGTATGGTATCGTATGAAGACCTCAAATTTGTGTTATAATTATGAAGGCAGGCTTATCTTTAAAATGACAAAACATGTCGTTTATCGTTTTGTTTGCGTATAAATTCTTTATTTGTAGTAGCATGAAAGTCCATTCGTATTGATATTTCGGAGGTAAATATTTGTATTGTGATCAAAAGTTAAAAATATGAATCCTCTTCATTTATCATATTTTGATCATAACACCGTTTTAATTTGTCAATTAATGTATAGATATCGAAAGGACCATGTCTAGTTGTATTATTGTCATGTAATGTGATTGTATTGTGTTGTGTATTTGTATTGCAAGCTAGACCCATATGAAAACCAGCCTTTGGCTGATAGGGTGTTCCGCCCACGAGTTTGGATATAAAAAAAACAACAACATTCAATTTGTCCCTTTTTGAGGGGGGGGGGGGGGGGGTGGATGACTGTCTTACGGATATTCCTACCCCTTTATGTTGCCCCATACTGGTATAACAACCCTCGCTACACCCCCTATAATGACTGCAATCGAGGGTGACGAATCTACATTATTTGGCAGCCTGGGTGTCTCTTTTATTTGGTTGATTGGGGGCTAGCGGCTATATCTAGAGAAGGCGGTGATGGTGACGGGACGACCGGTGTAGCTGGAGCCGGGGCTCATTACACGCTGGTGATCGGCCGGGTCGCGGGCCAGGCCCTCTGGCAAGGCCACGCGGGGGACACCGGCAGTGACAATGGTAGTGGCGCCTCCGTGTTGATCATCATGATCATCAGCACCGCGAGAGATGTTTTTGATTTGTATCTGTTTATAAAGTAGGACGGCAGTGGCGTAGCATGGTCGGACTGAATGGGTGGTATGGGGGGGGGGGGGGGGGGCACACCTTATGTATTTCTCTATTTTTAAATTAAACAATTAACAGAGAAAATGGGGCTAATTCCCCGGGATTCGAACCCGAGACCTCCGGATTGCTAGACCGGTGCTCCTACCGACTGAGCGAGAAAGCTACTGTGACGGTTTGTTCGTCCCTCTAGAGATTTTTAAAAGTTGTTAATGGGGGTGCCCCATGCCCCCGTGCCTCCGTGCCCCCATTAGCTACGCCTTTATAGGACGGTACCAATGATTGTCGTTATAGGGTGGTGATAAATGTGTTGTAGTTGTTGTTGGTGATACTCCTGCACTGGGCATGATTATAGTGTTGATGCTGATGATTGATATTCGTTGATGGTGACAAAGGTGATGGAGATAGTGGTATTGAGGATCATTCTGACGATGACGATGATGGTGATGACGATGGTGATGGTGATGATCGTGGTGATGGTGGTGATGGTGATGATGATAATGATGATGATGATGATGATAATGATACGGTTGCTGCTGTTTTTGCTGTTGTTGTTGTTGTTGTTGTTGTTGTAGATGATGTTGTTAATGATGATGATGTTGACAATGATGGCGACGATGACGATGATTACGAAGTTTACGATGATGATGATGATGATGATGATGATGATGATGATGATGATGATGATGACGAAGGTGATGATAACGACGACGACGTTGTATCGTACATCCATGCACCGTGCGGATACCATAATTAGCCAAATCCACCGGATCGCAAACCAAATAATTATATCCTCCTTTCTGGTTTCGCCTTTTTTGCAAGCCTCTGCGGAACGGATGTTATTTTGTTTTGTTAAATGCGTAAACATGTCAAACATGCCGCGTCTTTACTGCTGCACACCCATGTCAACACTATACCTTATCATGCTTTATATTAGAGGCTACAAAAATATCATCTAGGCGCATCTTACTATGTATAAACATGTAAAACATGTCACATAAACAATACAGGCGCATCTCATTACATTAGTGGATGTACTTTATGCATTAAGAAAATTAGCCTTCATTTAATAAAAGCGCGTTTTTATACCTCTCGTATAATTATGTATTATTAACTATACAGACGGTATACAGTCATACAAAGAAGAAAGAAAGCGGCGCAAAAACGGAAGTCATTTGCTGCATGTGTTATCTTTGTGTGACGTCACTCCCCATCGGATCGTCCCGTTACAAAATTGATTCGATTAATTTTAATCACCCTTATCTCTCTCTGTCACTCTGTTCTATTATTATAATTATACAATTCGCGACCCCATTTTTTGTAATGATAATGTACCCTTGCCTTGAATGTGCATCTGCCTTCCTATAATTGTTATAAAAACAGTCCCGCAAACGCAATCTTGAGAAAGGGAACGCGTATAATTATTATTATTATGAATATGACCGGGTTATAGTACCGGTTTCCATAATCTATTTCGCTATACGGAACTCTTAATAATTGGTTCACGGTCAATAATCATTATGCTCTCTGTTCGTTTGTGTATAATATTGTAGGCTGTAAAACTTTGCATTTAAATATTTACAAAAGTGCGTGCGTAAACTTACGACATGCATGTAATTTCGTTGCAGCTATAAGTTTAATGACAAATAATTTAATATAGGTTTGATGAGAGCTATTTTATCAGTCCAAGATTTGCATACAAAATATTCGGTTATGGTTCTTTCACGAGCAGTTTAAATAAATATAGCTGGAAATGTAAGACTATGCACAAATTAGAATAAATACAATTGTAGGATTAGAGAATACGTATCGTGTTTGTTTTTTTCGCCTGGCAAACCATTATGTGACTTGTACGCTGGGCAATACCGTGCATGTTGATTGATCGTCTTATTTCATCAAATTGTAAAGCAAATATTTTTCAATGTGACTACCTTGGTCTAACACTTCATCTTTTTCTTTTTTTGTGAAACAAGAAAAACGATGTTGTTCCCAAACACTGAGAGGTACAAATACATATCATGGCAATGCTCTGGTTACCGGCGGGGTTATTATCTAAAGTGACGGATAGACCACCTCAAAATGTCAACAGTCAAGACACCGATTGTCGCAATAATATTATCGACTTGGAATATCATAGTTTGATATTTAAAGAGCAAATCAACACAGCACTTATCTTTTTTCAAAATCCCGCGCTAATTTGACACTTAATAGTCTAAAAAGAAGGGCACATTTTGTAAAGTAATAAGCCTGGGAGAGGACTTTGATATTTAGAAACAACTTATTGAAATCGTATTGGCTCTCGAAAATGTCAAGTATTTGACAATCGTAATTATTTCTCAAATTAGCATGTTAGCGGTCAGATATTTAGAAAAAAAGGGTGTGGAATATAGCGCTGCGAATGAACTTCAAGAATCCATCAAGTAGATTATTATTTTCACGGGCATAAGTGGAGATCGAACGAGACTGGTGAGGTGGATCTTTTCTTCAGCAGTCTTGGCAAATAACACGGCCTAATTGTGATTGATCGTGTCCAAACACCTTTGCACCTTTGAAGACGAACACTTGATCGCGAAAAGATGGTTGCGATAGTCTGCTAAATTATAATTGTATATCAGTTTTTATACAGTATTCGTTTTACAATATGATTTAGACATTTTTCTTTTCATTCATATTTTTCAGCATTGTCATGTTAATACTTCATCTCCGTTATCACTACCACCACACCAACAGTATTAATAACTTCATTTATCGTTACCTTTGTTTCGTTGAAATATGATATGCTTGTATTAAACTCATGTTTTGTTTTGTATGCAAGCAAAGATTGTTTTATACCAATAAATGCCCTATGGAGGGGGAAATATATATGATATTATTAATAACTGCACTTCAGTGAAAACCTGATAACAGTTGCTAATAATTATTACAGATTGCGTAAAATGTGTATTTTTTTTTCGGCGCCTGGGAAGAAATAAAGCAAACATGCTTCGACGCACTCCATACAGTCTGCTACGACCAACGACTGTACTACCACCATTTGTTTTCACATGTTGTTTTTTTGTCCAGAAGGACGTTTTGGGTATACGCGAACGCTAATGAAGTCATTCGTTCTAGTCTTTGTGAATCTGTCTTGCCCCAAATCCATCACTCTTGATGAACAGAAATTCGAACAGTTGGCGATCGATGGATGGTGCACGTTGTACGGGTATCGGCATGAATGGGCATACTGGTGCAAGTTTTACCGAGGAGAGAAGAGGAGTAGAAGGGGGTTGGTTATTATTATTATTATTTAATTAATTAATTTATCTATTTTTTTTTTACAGATGCGTTCAATAAATAGTTTTTAATGCTTCGCCCTCCTATTCCAACAGTGAACATTTCGTTGCAAAATGTGCGCTTGATGACATGAAACATCTCTTCGTTCAATCAATATTTTGATTATTGACGTCTGGGACCGCCCTTTATCACCACCTTTATAGCGAACCCGGGCCGAATAGCGCGCGAAGAGCAGAACTCTGACCACTATTAGACCAGATCAACTCTTCACTTGTTAACAAATATCGTCCTTCATGACACCTGTCCCCCCACCCCCCAAAAAAACACACAAAACAAACAAACATAAAAACAAAAGAGCAACAATTTTTTTTTACCACCTAGATTTGTTTTTGCTCAAAATTGATACGATTTTGTTCAAAGATTATAATGAATGTTCACCATAATCAGACACGATTAGCATTTAATGCTATTTTCTGGTCCCAATTATCCTTTTAATATTTATGTTACACATTGACATTTGAATGTTATATTGATGTACTTTTTATTTGGATAATAAAAAATCAAACTCAAACTCAAACTCATTCATTCGGCTCAAATATATTTCCCCAAAATGAAATTAAATGATTTAGCCCAAATTGCTTTTGCCAGACTTGTATATAATTATTAAGTGCCTTTTGCTCCAGTATGATTGCATTTTTGAAATCTCTTGGGGAGGGGGTAAGGGGGCGGGAGGGCTGCACCCCCAGCCCCCCATTCCCCTCTCATGCTTATTATAAGCGTCACCCACAAAATGCATTAATATTACCCGCCATACATGAAGTAAAGCCGTGAGAAAACGCCACCCTATATATTCATATACACGCTAAAGGAAATGACAGAATGAGCGGGCGAGCTGACCGGCTTGGCTACCAATACATCACAATTAAGACCCGAAATGGAGATGCTGCGTGTGACACTATTCTCTGATTTGTCTTTCAAAAAAGGAATGATAAAATGTAAAAGGAGAGAATAAGATTAATAAGGATGGTCCATGTCTGTAATACGGTATCGTATAGCAAACATGGGCGGAGCGGTGGTGTGGGGATGGGGGTGGGGTGGGCACGGGAGGGGGGGGGGGGCAAAGTGAGCGTTGTCCTTCCACTTGTGCTAATTCTTGCCTTCCTTATTGTTTACCCCAAAACTTGAGTGACACAATTAATAAAAAAATGAAAAAATACAACTTTTTTATTTTTCTACCGTTAATTATTGAAAAGGCTGCCCCTTCCCTGTGGAATTACTTGCCCCTCTCTTCTGATCTACTATACACCAACTGTTTTTACACTGGATATGGGCAATTCCACGCCAAAGTGGACATTTGACCAAAAATGTTACAAGCATTTTTATGATACAAATTTGGTATCAAATCAAAGCTTAAATTCTATATTTTTTTAATTCAATGAGAAAATTTTAGTTTTACATAATTTTAGTTGTTTTTTTATAATAACTTTATAACCATAATTGAACCCCACAAATTTGACATTTTTGTGAAAAAGTGTTTTGATCCTGTGTTTGTTTTATATTTCCCCAGTTAAGCCTAAAAAACATTATTCTGACTCCTGAGATATGACCATTTTGTAAAATAGTAAATTTGTATGACTAATTTGATTTGTTATGCTTCAATGACTTCTTATTTTCAGCCTATGAAAATGTCCTTCCGTTACCGAAAAATCAATATTTTTAATTTTGTGGCTCACATACTTGTTAGAGAGCAGACCAATCTTCAGTGCAAAGCAAGTTCAAGTAGGCCTTCCCATTGCTAACAATTGTATTACTCATTGTTTCTTCGTTAATTAATAAATAACAAAAGAAAATGTCCTTCCGTTACCATACAATGGTAACAGATGGACAAGGTACCTCATATTACATATTATGACAAAATTTATGTTCAAAAATTGGTCTCTCATATATGAAAACCCAAAATAATGAGACAATACCTGCAATGGCCAGCTATCAGTGGCGTAGCGTGGTCAGACTAGTAATTTTCTGTGTTTCAACCAATCAGATTTGTGCATTTAGAACATTTGATCTGGCGCACAATTGATTTTATCTCTTTCTGCAACAGGGCCCTTGTACCATGATGCCATTTGTCTGGATTTCTATTGTATGGGGATTAGTAGGTCTATTTAACTGTGGTGAGCCAGGGTGTGAATAGGCTCTGATCATGACTTTGAATAGGTCTTTTTTTTACACAATACACCCCTATAGAATTCTTGGACATGGGTGTAGGTCTAAAATAATTAAATTTTACATGAAATTTGCAAACTAAAAACAAGGCGGTAGAAAAAGCAAGAAATAACATATCTCCAATTCTTTCATATATTGTAGAAATTATATCAAGCCAAGATTTAAGCAAACAAATTTCTCAAAATTATTTGATCCACGAGGTAAAACGGAAGGTCAAAATCTAAGGTCAAAGGTTATCGTATCCAAACTCGCTCATGCATGAACACAAATGGCATAAATGGATTGCACATAACATCCCCAGTCCAATGACACCTTTACAAAATAAATTGACCCAACGGTTAATGGACAATGGCCATTTGAAAAATGGTGCCCACGCCCATTTCTTACAAAACTCCCCCATAAGAATCGACCATAGCGCCAAAACCATTGGGCGGATTGGGCTAAAACTTAAATATTTGCGCTTTTAAAGGTTGAAATATCATACATACCAAATATTAGCAAATTTGAAGGGGGCTGCGATGAAAATTTTCAACTTTTTTAAAGGTGATTTGACATGGAATGACCCTACTGTGTCATATCATACATTATAGTCCATTATGTCCTTCCGTTACCGAACATTGGTCCGCTTTGTGTGAAATAACTCAAATATCTGCAGACAAATTTTAATCAAAGAACAAGTAAATTCTTCTTAACCCTTCAGAGAATGAAATGTGTACCATTAAAATATTTTGTATTATTTAATATCAAAGAGTTTTAGTTAAAACTGATTTGATAACAAAACCTTGTCCATTTTAGTGTCCTTCCGTTACCGACCTCATTTGTATGCATATTCAATAATGTGCGGAGATAAACAAAATTAAAACAATTATGGGATCTTAAAACTGTATGTTTTGGAAGTATTGTTATCAAAATAGACGGTTCTAACAACACAAGTATTTAAAAATGTCTTTCTTAAAGTTGACAATTTGTGTCTGAGTGTCCTTCCGTTACCATGGATTGACCATGAATAAGAGCCATTGGAGCATGAAATATAGTAAGAAAACAATAGAAATGTAAATGCTTGTGATGTCCATATGCTATCTATGATACAAACTCATTTTAGACCACAAAAGAGATGTTTCCTTCTCATAAATGGTCTTTAAATTTCAAAATTAATTTTATTGTACAATTCCAATAGACTTTTCAGAGGTCCTTCCGTTACCGTCCTTCCGTTACCGAACACTGGAGTAATTAATTTCTCATAATTAATATACCAACGTAGATATTTTTCTTAAAAGGTGGTGTTATACTCTGTGATCATAAGGAAATTGACTAGTAGCCAACTTAACATGATAAACCTCGTAACTTCACAGAGATTGGGTCATAACGAAAAAACTTGAAAATCCATGTCCATTTTGCTGTCCTTCCGTTACCGGCCTCATTAGTGTCCATATCTAATTTACATAATGCGGTCAAAATTTTAAAAATAGTGGAAATCAAAGGTGTCCCAACAAGGATCAAAGACATGCCATTTAGAATAAAAAATCAAAAGCAGGATCCTGGAATTATTTGATTGAAGTTCCAAAATTGTGTCTGAATGTCCTTCCGTTACCGTGGAATTGCCCATATGTCACTACAGGAGTAAATAAATCGCCTTAAAGGTGCACCTGATATTGCACCAGATATTGCCCAAAATGACATTTGAGACTTCAATCCTGTACCAAAATCATTGTAAGATATGTCCGAATGATTTGTAAAAGTTTCATTGAAAAAGAACACTGCTTTCCTGGTTAAAAAAGCGAAAGTATGCGTCAGCTTTTACAACGAATTACTGTATGACGTCTATGAGGTTTATGACCGTTCATTAACGCGCTTGAGCTGAATGATAGATATCGTCATACTAAAGGGGCATTTGAAAAAATCTAACCCTATTTTATTATTCTCTTACCATAAGCTAAACAACACGGTAGAAGAGAAACGAGGAGGCTCCAAGTAATTTTCGTGGAGTTAGACACTTTACAGGCATCCCTTTAAAGTACAATTTTTGTTGAGAGTGCGGGGGCGGTGCCGGGGGCATCAACACGGAGGTGAATTCAGTCATCGTTCTATGTGTGGTAGCGTGTAAAAACAATGGTTACAGGGAAAAATAAAAGGGCACCCAAATCCTGGACAGAATATTCATTTCATTCTCATTTGAGAGAGATACAACGTTAAAGGGATCTAGTAACTTTGTTGACAAGTGCAAAAAATGATGCGTGGTTAATAAAATGTGTATTGGTGTTATCTGATATGTCCAGAAAGTCATTATTTAATTTATATCATATACTTCTGGTCAGTTCCCTTATGTTTGAAATAATTTCTATACTTTTCATAGAATAAGCAATATAAACGAACTTCTTCCACATAACTAGTTATCAAAGACTCATTTTTAGGTGTTGGTCCTCCTTATTAAAGCTGCGTTTCTATTTCGGTATTCGGGTGGAAATTGCATGTGGGTTTCCGTGGGTTTCCGTGGGGGTCGGGGGGGGGGGGGGGTTTCGTTAGTACAGGTGACTCTGCTTTCATATCCGATTAAACAAGGGTGAGGTTGGGATGGCGAAATTGAAGGAGCAATACAAGGAAAACCCCCATCAATCACGCACGTCTCGGCCTCAAAATGGTAGGTTAGTTAATCTTAAAGACCAAGGGGGTGTTTCACCGAGAATCTAAGTTAAATTCTATGGATGGACTTGAAATTATGGAAAGCCAGTATGTTCCACTGTAAAATGTATGTACATACATCATTAAATTTTGTTTAAACGCATAACTAGATTATTTTATCAAGGAGATTGAATATTCTCGATTCTTGGTATTATACCAAGAATCGAGAATATTGCTATATAATATAGCAATCCCGAGGTCTCGGGTTCGATCCGCGGGGAAGCCCAATTTTCTTCGGTAATTTCTATATAATTAATGTATATCACGTACAGTTTACATTTCAGTACATTACCCGCTTCTCAACTTCTACAATATAGCTGTTTACTTCTTCTTTTTTATTTTTTTAATGTAATGTAATAATAATGATACATTATTAAGACGTCCCTGTGGCGCAATGGATTAGCGCGTTGGACTTCTAATTCAAAGGTTCCGGGTTCGAGTCCCGGCAGGGATACATGCATTTTTGTTCCTGAGAAAATATATATTTTTGTATATAAAGAAAGCAATCAAATTCATAAGGATACTACCAAAGTGTCCCTGTGGCGCAATGGATTAGCGCGTTGGACTTCTAATTCAAAGGTTCCGGGTTCGAGTCCCGGCAGGGATACATACATTTTTGTTCCTGAGAAAATAATTATTCACGTATATAAAAACAAAAGCTATCAAATTCATATTGAAAGAATCAAAGTGTCCCTGTGGCGCAATGGATTAGCGCGTTGGACTTCTAATTCAAAGGTTCCGGGTTCGAGTCCCGGCAGGGATAACCTTTTGTTTTTGGTTTTTACCCTTTTCAAAAGTATATGATTATGACTATTAGTTTGAATTCCGTTTTAATAACAGAACATAATTACAATAATGTACCTATTTTGCAATAACAGTAATTGTCTCGCGTCATCTACTGTAATTGCCGGTAGAATAGATTGTAACTTACAATACTTATAGTAAAACAACACATTTATAGTAATATTCTATATATGGTGTTGTTTTTAAAATATAAAAATAATCTTAAATTCAATGCAATCAAAACCCATTTTAGTAATATTTCTACTTATTCATTACTATATCAAATGGACAGTTCAGTTTTGATTTAGAGGGCGCTTAAATTTTGTTTTTGTGAGGTAATAAAAAAACTAAGTGTCAAATCTAAAAGAACACACTATTCTAATGACATAATAAACAGCTGAAATATCCACAAATATATCCGATTGGAATACATTTTTGGGTCCAACTTTATTAAATAATTTAAGAAAACATCTATAAATCCTACATTAACACATTTTGATAAAAATATGCTTGAAACTTGAGGTGTCTGGAGGTCGCCCTCTTGTGTTAACGGCTGCTTTTTGAATGAAAACAGACCTGTAACTTAGCCGTTCATAATTATGTTTTCTACCATTCAAGCATCACTAAATTATAATTGTTAGTTTTCAATGATAACTTACAAGTTTTAGTCACTAAAATTATGTTTGACCAGAACTGAACTATACCATTAAATGACTTATAAGGTGCATAACTGTCCCTGTGGCGCAATGGATTAGCGCGTTGGACTTCTAATTCAAAGGTTCCGGGTTCGAGTCCCGGCAGGGATAGGAGTAAACTTTCTTTTTTACTACCCTATAAGACGGTAAACTAGTAATTCACCATTCATTTGTTTTGCAAAGATACACTAGTATTGATTTTTTTTTTAATGCACGTATAGCAAACATGGAAAGGATATTTTGAGGCTAAAGTAAACAAATTATGTAGATTCGTATACATATTTATTTATGATTCTGTGAAATGTCTACTTCTTTAAAGGGGTAGTTTAGTTTTGGTAAGGCTGAACTTTAGTAGCCAAAACTTGCACAGTAACATTATAAACTAAGAGTTATAACTCCACCATGCTCGAAAGATATACAAAATTACAAAGGACTAAGTAAAAAGCCTGTTATCATTCAAAAAGAGCCATTAAAACAAAAGAGGGCGCTTTTTAAAAAGGCACTGGTTTCAACCATTTTTCATACAAAATTATGCATGTGATGTTTTATTGATATAATGATTAAATAGCGAGATCATCAACAACTATTTAAAAAACGCTTTTGAAAAATTTTGAAAAAGTGCAAGCATTTTTTTATTTTTTCTAAAAATCATCTAATTATTTGGGCCCCAAATAATTATAAGATCCGATATATTTATTGATATTTCAGCCGTTTCTGGGTCGATTTTGACCAAATAAAGTTTATTCTGCCATTAAAATTGCATGTTCTCTCAAATTCGACGCTCAGTTTTTCATTACCTCACAGACAAATTGTGATGTGCAGCGCCCTCTCTACCAAAACTAAACTACCCCTTTAAACATTCAGGTTTCAGCAGTATTCATAACTTTCAACTTTCATTTCCATGCAATACAATTCTTATAACTCTAATATCAGTTTTGCCAAAAATTATCTATTCATATTTTAGTGATAAATTTGTTGCGTGAAGTGTCCCTGTGGCGCAATGGATCAGCGCGTTGGACTTCTAATTCAAAGGTTCCGGGTTCGAGTCCCGGCAGGGATAGAGGTGAAATTATTTTTACTACCATATATGGCATTACTATTTGGACTGAAAATAAAGAAGGGATTATAAATTAAAGCATTATTATAAATAACGTACTGTTGAACTTTTAATTTTAATTCCTTAGTCTTAATTTATTGTTGTTGATGCAACCATTTGTTTGCTGTGAACATGTTGGGATATCGGGGCTTAATTAAAACATAAATGTCAACAAGTACTGTTCAGTTCTTCTAAGACATTATCATTTTTTCTGATGTATATTGTAGCGATATCTATAACTATAATCAACTTTCATTTCAAAGCACTATGAAAAGATGATTTTTATATAACCAAGCTTAGGTTGTTACTGAGGTTTTTTTTGTTAGCATTCAGTTCGGTGGTATGAAATGTCCCTGTGGCGCAATGGATTAGCGCGTTGGACTTCTAATTCAAAGGTTCCGGGTTCGAGTCCCGGCAGGGATACTTCCACATTTCGTTTTATATGTTAAAATAAATATTTAAACAATTTTGATAAAGGAAATGCCAGCACGTTCTTAAGATAACATTTATCCGCTTTGACATTTAAACTTTAAAAATGAATTTACATTAATAACGAGGTATGGCATTTAGCATGTCAAATTGAATCGCTCGAATTATCATCAAACTATTTTGCGGCCCATATTATAAATGTCACGAGGTTCATAGTATAATATGATATCTGAACAAATTCTCAATATTCGGAGAACGTTCTTCAGGCAGGTGTTACTAGAAATGATATTCCCAGAATTGATATTGTTTTTAATAAAGGCAAAGACCAAATACGTATACTACTACTACTACTAAATGCAAGTTATTATTTATTATTATTACTACTACTATATAATAATAATAGCTTGCATTTATAACAGGGTTTCTAAGCACATGGTCATCAGGTACAGTTCAAACACACACTGATATTGCGTACTTTCTCAACTCCCCGGGGAGCATACTAGTCATATACTGCCATTGGCTCGAAGACTAACTGACATAGATTGCAATATCTTCTCTGATTATTGCATAATATCAAACTGAATACTAATAATGTATTTTGGTTAAAGCGAAGGACCGTAACTATAATATAGAAAATCGTTTAAACTAATAGTTTGTCATATTTTCTCTGATTATTTTGTAAGTTGATCCTGCGAACCGGCATAAACATGCTTCGTTAGATTTCCTTCATTAAAGAGACCGACCATAAACAAGAAAAGAAAAATACACAAGTAGTTTTCTTAAAGATATAGATCGTCCATTTCAGTTGTTCATTTTTTGAGGTATTACGTCTTGTTCGTTAACTCTTTGCATGCCAATACAGTATATTTAAACGATACACAAGAGTTGCCTCTGGTTTAAAGGTAATTTTGAGTTTTGTTAGTGGATGTGGTGTGGCAAGATTGGTAGAGCGTGCGCTTTCCGATCATGAGATCCCGAGTTCGAACCCTGCCCACCGCGTTTGTCCTTCAGCAAGACAATTTATCCACAATTGCTGCTCTCTACCTAGGTGTATAAATGGGGACCCGGTAGGAGGTGAAAGCCTTTATGTGAAGGATCTTCTCAATGCCCATGAGCCGCTTGGAAGGAATACTCCCCAGGGAGTGGAGAGGGTGCACACAATGTGTGCTGGTTTGCATTGTATCCTATGACCGGGGTAATAATATCATTGTAAAGCGCTTAGAGATGATTATCAATCATATTATGCGCTATATAAATAGAGTATATTATTATTTATTAAGAGAGATTGTCAAATACACTGGGCTCAAAAAGAAACTTATAATTTTTCACATGGTCATATCTTGAAAATCTGTTCATCAAAATTAACCAAAATGACACACGGGATTACTTAAATACCCTACTCCATTGACATGTCAATATCCATGAGGTTACCTTACTGACAGAACTGAAAAAGGCACTGGCATGGAACCGTTACCTGTATCACATGTCACAGCCTGGAAATTTCGGCAACAGAGTTTAGGGCAGGTGAGGAAGTCAAGACAAATTGAAATGAAGGTAATGTCAGTTACCCAAACACAGAAAACAATAGTGGGTGTGTCCACCATGTGCTTGGAATCATTCAGTGCATCTGCTACGCATGCTGTCCACCAGGCTCTGATACAGGCTTGGGGAGATTGTTCCTCTCTTCCTGTAGAGCTGCGCTGAGCGTGTGCGGATTGTCCCTTATACTGTGACATGTGGTCCCGGAAGTTGTTCCATGTCAGTGCTTTTTGCGGTTGTGTCAAGTGGGCAACTGCTTAGTTACTGACATGTGTTTAGAGCAGAGTATTTAAGTAATCCTGTGTGTCATTTTGGTTAATTTTGATGGACAGGATTTTAAGATATGATCATGTGAAAAAAAAAAGTTTCTTTTTGAGCCCAGTGTAGATTACATGAGCTCATATTATATATACATTTTAGTACCAGGCATTCGAAATCAAAATAGTCCAATGAACGTAATTATAGTCGCATCCACTTTGGTGTTTCTTGGTGCACAATGAGGAATGGTTTCCGAGATAAATGTTTGTATAATGTGTCTGTAAGTTTTTTGTACTGGTCGACACAATTTACCGTCCTACACAAATCTAAAGGAGTTTGTTTTAATCGCAAAAGACAACCATTCAATACCAATGATCGATATTACCTTTAAATCGCAAAGGTCTTTACACTCCGCTCGGCCGAAAGTGAGGCACAATGTTATTCATCTCTCGCTGTTGTCGTTGTTGTTTCTTTGTATACCTATCGACAAGATGATTGAAACGCGCAAACGCACACATACATCATCATCATTCCTCTATACTTTCTTTAGAATCAACATCTATTTTTAAAAAACTGTGTCTTTGAGACAAATATAAATATAAGTATACATACACGAATCAATATAATGCTTGTATATACCTATATATCGAGCGCGATTTACATCATATTATACTAATACAAATGCCAATATACAAAGTCAGGTTTTGAAATTAAGTTTTTAAGTCTAGGCCATGTAGGGCATCCAGGAAACCTCCTTTTTGAAAGGGCATTCAATCTGACTTGACTTAAAAGGGGCGCAATTTTTCTTCTTATTTGCTCTAGTTCCTTTGCAGGTGATTCGAATTTCCCGGTGACTCGTATATGTCAAGAACCTTTTTTTGTTTTTTTCAGAAAGGTTACTTACCTTGACAAATAGGACGTTCCCGTTTTTGTGTCCCATAAACTTACTCAATTGAATTCACTTTTATTAATCAATTTGCTATCACAAACATTACCAAGAATATTATACAAAGTATAAACAAGATGTATCGGGGTCACATTTTAGTAAGCCGAAGGCTTGAGGAGGCAGAGCGACCCCTATGTAAGAAAATAAATATACACTGTTGGTCATAATGTTGGAATATTTTTTTTTAGATCCAACTTTATTCTTTTTCCTGTTTTTTGCGCCTAATGAATCATTTTAGACTAAAAATAATCATTACATTATGTTTCCAAACTACCAATGTACAATACATGGTAGCATGAATTTGCATTAATTAATGTATTCTTTTGTTTTGAGGTTTGAAAGGCAAGGCCTTTGATGATTGGCCCCTTTCCTTCCCCAAAGCGTATGTCCAACGAGTCATCGTTATGGGTCATTTCTCAAAGTTGGCCGTGAGATTTTTAACCAAAATTGGCACAGAGGCTCTCGAGGCCATACCCGGTCCAATGTCATTGGCTACCCGCCGAACGATGCTTGTGCTCCACCAGGAAGGGGTGTCAACAAGCAATGTCCACTATTTCGTTGGACCATCGCAGGTTAAGGTCTGTGAAGTCCTCAGATATCATCGAGAGAAGGGTCAATTAAAGCCAAGATTATTTCTAAGACGTTTGCGATTGACCACCAGGATAAATTATCGCAAATTACTTAACCTGTGCCGTATAAACCGGAAATGCCAAAAAGGAGCCTTCGCCGACTATGAAGAAAACACTATGGCATCAACGCCTTCCGCCAAACTGTACATCAGCAATCCCTCTAACATGGTCACATAGCAAGACAAACTATCAAGTGTCCACCCAATACCATGTAACCGAGATTTACCGGACGTCCCTGGACTAGGGAGCCCAGAAGATTTCAACCTGGACACTAGAGATATGTCATCTTAATGGGTACGAGCCATAACAGCCTTGACCGAACAGATAAAAGACAAATGGTTCGCCGATTACGTGGCGAGAAGTTCCAAGTTGTCTGCATTCACTAAACGACTTGAGTTTGTGACGTCCCAACAGTGGTAATAAGTAAGTTTTGAGGATTATGATGTTACTAGATCCCTTTAAGTCCTTTATTAAGTAAACAAAATGGTACTGAGATTGATTGTCAAAAGGGTGATTCGGTTGTGTACCTGTAACACTTGAGACGGTATAGTAATATAAAGGTCCAGTCCCATACTAACGATTTTCACGGCGAATCGCAACGATTTGACGTTCGTCGAGCAAATCGCTTAGGTCGTGTTGCATCGTATTACATCGTATCGGTTCTTCCCCAAAACCATGGGCGTAGATCTGTCATTGATCTGTCATTCATCCCCCCTGATGAATTAGTATTACGTAAGTCGCTACGCCCATGCCCAAAACCGTGGCTAAATCGAGTCGATTCGTTCTAGTAAATCGTTGCGAGTCGTTGCGAGTCGCCTCGAAAATCGTCAGTATGGGACTGGGCCTTTAATGCATTTACAATGAGGTAAATGCGAGAACCACTAGCTCGGGTTCTAAGTAAGTTTTGAGGATTATGATGTTACTAGATCCCTTTAAGTCTTTTATTAAGTAAACAAAATGGTACTGAGATTGATTGTCAAAAGGGTGCTTCGGTTGTGTACCTGCAACACTTGAGACGGTATAGTACTATAATAGGGTAGTTATATCTTAATTTTCTTCCCTTAATAGTTGGCGGCGCCTCCCGGTCCGAGCGGGCCACTAAGTTTGAAGTGCTTCGCTAACAGCAAGAGTGTGTGTGGTTAGCAATAAAGCTACACCTAACAATGTTTAAAAACTTCAGTGCTACTTGGTAATAGCCTAACGGCTCTTTTATGAGAGGGATATATAGTTACGGTACCCTTCGAATAATTATATTGATCTATTTTTAGTAAATTGATATTAAAGTTTCGACAAACTTCGATAACAGATTACTATAACATAGGGACGTATCGGACCTAGGCCTGATATACCTATTTGTTTTTGTTTTTGTTTGTTTGTTCGTGTGTTTTTATTTGTGTTTGTTTGTGTGTATGTCTGTTGATGTGTGCGCGTGTGTGTATGTGTGGAGGTGTGTTTGTGTATGTGTGTTTTTATGTATGTATGTATGTGTGTGTGCGTGCGTGCGTGCGTGTGTGCGTGTGTGCGTGTGTGTATTTGCGTGTACGTTTGTTTTCTGCGTGTACGTTTGTTTTCTGCGTGTGTGTGTGTGTGTGTGTGTGTGTGTGTGTGTGTGTGTGTGTGTGTATGTATGTATGTATGCATGTGTTTGTATGTGTGTTTATTACGATGTGTGTGCACACTAATTCAAGTGCTTTCATACATATACCAGCTGCACATCGCACTGTGGTATTATTTTGAGAGTACTGTCATGGCTGTCATGACTGTATACCAGTATCAGTATCTTTGTTTAGAGTATATTCATCATTATCTCTACCCCCTCCCCTCTCTCCCATAGAGTAGCTGTCTAATTAACTCAAAGCAAATACTTCATCAGTACAGACTGGACTGCTCATTTTACGTAAATTAGGGTTCATCTCTGGATTAAAGGCGATTTGATACCATGATAATCCCATATCGGGATCGACGAGTGTTTTAACTTTGTTTGAGGACTCGGGATTATTAAAGGGATCTATAGTAACATTGTCCAAAATCCACAAATCGTACTTTATATACATGTAGAACTCGAGTGGTTCTCTCATACCTCATTGTATATATGTATTTCAAATAGAAGTAATAGGTTTGGGCTTTTCGAATGTCCCTTTTGTAAAAAAATATATTTACGATTGAAGTGCTCAAATGTTTAATTATCCACTGGAAAGCTATAACTGTGTACAAGTTCAGTGCAATGAGTTAACAAGCGAATATTACTTTGCCCTTTCGCTCATTACTCGTCCATATGACATCCATTTATCGTGAAATGCTCACACATTACTCAGTGGACATATCAGACCACAACAATACACATTTTATCCAACATACATCACTTTTTGCACATGTCAACAAAGTTACTAGATCCCTTTAACTGAACGGGACTCATTTTTTTCTTTTCCCCCTTATTGATGAATAGACCGGGGGCAGATGCGAGCTTGTTTTCGCACGTTACAACTTTATCCGAAAGTCAGGTGATAAAACTCACAAGAATAGTGTGTCCCTTTTTTGTGATCGTGAGTAATTCTCAATTATTCTGAAGGATTAGGGTATCATCAGTGATTTTTATTTGTTGTAAGTCGTGGATGAGGAACAACAAAAAGAAGATATAAAAGTAGGAAATAAGATTGGGCCAATTAGAGGGTTTAGTACAGCGTGACGCGCGCCGATCACAGTGATATGTTAATCACCATTTATATATCCACATCGTTACAAGGCCACACCATGGAGGGGTGTAATCGGGGTTCTTATATTACAAAAAGGGGGGGGGGGGGGGCAAAAATTGGGTCCAAAAAGATGGCAATGATTCACAAAGACTGGAACGGCAATATATATATATTTTTAAATGGTGTTTTTCTATGTTATTATTTTGTCATATTTGTTGCTTTTCCTCTGATGTGGGATAGATAATTTGTCTTGTCGTGTGTTTGTTTATTTGTTTGTTTGTTTGTTTGTTGTTGCTGTTTTTTTTTTTTGGGGGGGGGGGGGAGGGGGACACCAATAAATTACATAGAGCGTCTCAATTGTCCCTTAATCTTGCCATCGTCCCCTATCTAACAGGTCTGCACCATCGCTGTTGGTACTTCTGAAGAAGTTGAAAGACCAACTGCTGATGCAAAACGGAGCGCCGCGCGCCATTGGTCAGATGCGATCACGTGATGCACGTTAACGCCGGATAATACCGTATATGCCGTCATGAGGAACATTACATGATTCGATTGTGCCACCACGAACAATGCGAAGTCTGCAAACGAAGAGTGATGCTACCACATAGGACGACAAGAAAGTTGCTCTTTTCTAATGCCAATTACCTTTCTTCTTTTAAAGGGATCTAGTATTATGTCCATATCCTCAAAATCCAGTTGGAATTCTAGCGGTTCCCGCATAACTTGATGTATTTATATTAACAATAAAAGCATGGAACAGGATTTGTTTTTTCTTCTTCAAATTTCCCTTTCGTTAAAAGGATATTTGCGATTGAAAAGTTCAGATGTTAAACTATCCACTGGATAGTCATAACCGTGTAGAAAGTCAGCGCAATGAGTAAGTGAAGATCACTTTGCATTTACTCGGCCATATAACGTCCAAATTTTCACACAATACCCAGTGGACATATCAGATAACTACAATATACATTGTATCAACCATTTATCACCTTTTTTTGCACATGTCAACAAAGTTACTAGATCCCTTTATAATGACCGAAAATGCAAAGTGACATTTGCTAACTCATTGCACTATAACTTTGTACAGAGTCACAATTCACCCATAGAGATTTTTGTTTTCAATCCGAACATAAATACATTTATAACGAAAAGGAACTTCGGGATACCAATATCAGATCCACGCTTCTGTTGGCAATGCGAATACAACAGGTAGTATGTGAGAACCACAAGAGTTCTAAGTAGTTTTCTTTAGGATTTCGACAATGATACTAGATCCCTTTAAGATAATTATAAATATGGGGATTATTTTTCTTCTTGCTTCACAGCCCCCTCTTTTCTTTTTTTTTTTTTTTTTTTTTTACATTTCACAATTCTTCCAAGGTCAGTGAGAGCATTCGCTGACGTATACCAGTATAAGTATGGATTCAGTCCAAATGTAGTCAATCCAATAAAAGTGAAATGAAATGATACCTGAGTAAAATACTTCTTTCTGCTCACTCTCTTCACATCGCAGACATAATGTGTCTACAAAATGTTGTGTGTTTTGTATCCCCCTTAAACTGAGCTTAATATTATCACATAATTATCACATAAGATTATCCGCGACGAATAAACTCTCCCAATGTAATGTCCCTGCAAATGTGGTGCGTCTTTTGTACATTACTTAAACTGGGCTTGATTATAATCACATAATATAAGTATAGCACATACGATTACGTATTTCAAGGATAAAACGAAGAAAAAAACCTAAATTGTCATGGTTTGCCGGAAATCATCGCAATTTTAAAGCCGATCGAACCCCATTCCATTCTATAGTATTTATTTTCCTAAATTATATCTTGATGGTTTTAAACGTCGCCATAACGGTTATACATTACCCAATGAATTTTAAAATTTCCTTTTTTCTAATACGAATAACTTATAATTTATATCAATACAAGCAAAACTAACCACTTAATTTGAAGTGTTTTTTTTCATAAATAAGTGCGTGACTTAAAAAAGTAAACACAATACCAATGTAATCCATTAGAAAATAATACACTCAACTCGAACGGTATCTAAATGTACATTATGAAGGTCACTATGTCACCAACACAAATGTATATAGGTGGCTTGAAGTACCAAGGGAATGGTTATTTAACATTTATTGCAAATTAAGGGGCACTGACTTTAATATAAACAAGATAATTACAACCCCGTTTTGCAGGCTGACGTTTCTTTACGTGATAATATAATTTAGATCGTTTCGGCCGGATATCAATCTAGTTGCTACTTATTTATAAATGCCAGTTCAAACATCACAGGTTCAGTTGGTAGAGCAAATGTCTAGCGTTCTTTAGGTCTCGGTTACAATTCCAGGTGGAACAAAGGTCTAACGTTTTTTAGGGCTCGGGTTCGATTCCCTGGTTCAATTCCCGGTGAAGAAACGGTCTAGCGTTCTTTAGATCTCGGTTACAATTCCGGGTGGGGAAAAGGTCTAGCGTTCTGTAGGTCTCGGGTTCGATTCCCTGGTTCGATCCCCTGGCACTGACTTATAAACAACATAATTACAACCCCGTTTGTTCTCTTTCAGGCTGACGTTTCTTTACGTGATAGTCTAATTGTGACTTATTATTTATAAATTGCCATTGCAAACGAATTGATAATGTGCAATTCCGAATTTAAAACACATCACAGGAGTTTTCTGGTTCAGTTGGTAGAGCAAAGGTCTAGCGTTCTTTAGGTCTCGGGTTCGATTCCCTGGTTCAATTCCCGGTAGAGCAAAGGTATATAGCGTGCGATCTTTAGGTTTTGGGTTCGATTCCCTGGTTCAATTCCCGGTAGAGAAAAGATCTAGCGTTCTTTAGGTCTCGGTTACAATTCCCGGTAGAGAAAAGGTCTAGTGTTCTTTAGGTCTCGGTTACAATTCCCGGTGGAGAAAAGGTCTAGCTTTCTATAGGTCTCGGGTTCGATTCCCTGGTTTAATTCCCGGTAGAGAAAAGGTCTAGCGTTCTTTAGGTTTCGGGTTCGATTCCCTAGTTCAATTCTCGGTAGAGAAAAGGTCTAGCGTTATTTAGGTCTCGGGTTCGATTCCCTGGTTCAATTCCCGGTAGAGAAAAGGTCTAGCGTTCTTTAGGTCTCGGTTAGGAACTTAAATATTTGTAATATTAACCTTTACATTGCTGTCATTTTGAGTACTATAGGCCACATATATCATGTATTTAATAGGGATAAGAGGGCTGTGTTATAATTAGAATCATTATCTCAATTATTACGAACAAATATTTTTAGAGCGACACCATAAACTTTATTTCAATTAGGAAATGTTTAAATTATTTGGAAGATGAGGACAATACATACTGGAATTATGGTTTCAATATACGTGTTCATATTTACAAGAGAAATGTGTATTTTACAATCTTGCCATCAAATTATTCTCTGATTAATGTAATATACAAGTCATCAGAATGAGCACTTTCGATCCCTTTAAACAAAATGTTCTTTACTTATTGAACATTGTTGTTAGCATTCTTATGTTCGCCAAACCAACAATGTCCGCAATACAGGGGAAATCACTTTATCTGATCGTGTAATGCACACATCACCACCATCCCAATCATCAAATCACACGATGCAGCTCAATTTAATCGCAGTTAGTCACAGCTCATCGTTAATAATAAAGTCCCTTTATAGCCGGGAGTCAAAATAGAAATGTCTCATTCTCCGGAGTTTTTATTTATATATTTGATTTTCTCTTCATTTTCTATCGCCTAATCTTATGGAAGCATGCGAAGCCTGATTGCCGATTAGAATGGAGAAAAGTGAAGGCTTTATGTTCGCGCGCAACACCCCGTCACCTATAGCCTATTCACGGAGCTGTAATTGAGGCCTATAAAGTCGTTCGCCTGACGCCACCGTCAAAATGCTTGTCATTTTCTCTCCCAATTGTTTCGCGCCTAAATAGTCGTAGATTCGAATAGAGCTAATCAAAGAAGGGGGGAGAGGTGGAAAAGGGAGAGAGGGTGAGTGAGAGAGAGAGAGCGATAATATTATAAAATGATGGAAACAATGATTTGTGTCGGACGGGGAGTGAACAACGCAGGCCATTTATTGTCACGTATAATAATGTTATTTCTATTCCCCAAAGCCACATTAAATCAACTAGCTAGCTAGCAATCGAGTGTGATTGTGAGAAGATGAACAATGGTGGTGAATAGAGTGTATAATTTCACGCTGTCTCTGTCTCCCCTTTTTTCTTCTAAATTCTGTTTAATGGCCTAGTCTCACTGCACCGTTTCTCCTTCCGATTCCTATCCGTTTGACATCCGGAAGGTACTAGCAGGAAAGTAACGAAATGATGCTGACCAAGTTCGGAATGGACTAGTAGAATACTTAAAATTCGACTCCGGTTCGCGTGAAACGAAACGTCATGGAACTTCAAAATCTGCGTGCGTCTCGCCACATTTTGGTCGGATAGGAAACGGCTGGAGGAACGGTGCAGTGGGACTAGGTCATTATCTGTTTGTGCCACCGCACGGTGTTATGTTGCGTCTTCATTACAAGGATTGGAATCCCTGCGTGTCGCTTTGTTAATGATATGCTCGATGATGATTCCATTATACATTTCATGGGTCTTTCCGCTAATAATTGGGTTGATTGGGTTGATGATCGAGCGGGCTAAGTCCCGGCGACGCCATCCCGCTATTGTTCCATATCATACGCCGAGCCCGCTGGGTCCCGGGTGGGTGTTTCACAAATTTCCTTAGTTGAACCTAACTCTATAAATTTAGACTTAAAAATTATGGAAAGCTGTGAGTTTCTTTGCAACAATTTTGTATAATTTCTTTTTATAAGGCATAAAATGTTAATTCAAATCATTTACAATTTCCAGTTATCAAGGAGTTTTCATGTTCTTGATGTAAAATTTATGAAAATGTGTAAAAACTTGCATTTTTGCTTTTTAATATATTTTATTCCAAGGCTACAAATGGCTTTCCATAATTAGAGTTAAGTTCAACTTAGGATCTTTGTGAAACACCCCCTGGTCCCTTTCTGCTCCCTAGCTATGGCCACTTCACGTACGTGTTCACATTATTATCAGACAGATGTTTGACAAAGATTTCAAGTTGAACTTAATCCACTCTAAGTTGGACTTAAAATTACGGAAAGCCATTTATTACCGATAGTTGCTATGTAAAATTAATGAATTAAGTTTGAAAAATACAGCATACAATTTGTTAACAAAATCATATATGTTTTCTATTATCAATGATACCGAATTTTCTTGATGTAGAAATGTTGTTTATTCTATATGGCCTATTATAACTTTAAGTACATGTATAATTCAAAATCTTTGTGAAAAAACCCTGGTCCTTTCTACTCCCTATACCTATGGCTAGTAGTCCGCCACTTAACGGGTTCACACTTTTATCTTTCATGTGACATGAATTTGTCCGAATACGACATTATTTTGCCCACATAATTTTGCAACGGATTTGCCCAGGCAGAGGGGGCTGCAGCCCCCTACAAGGTGTATTTTTCCTCCGAAACTTATGCTCAATTTTCTTCTCCTTTTTATTATCGCTAATTATCTGATTATAAACTTTTTTGCTTTCACCTGCCCTTTATACAGAGTAAATCATTATTCCAAAGTTTATATTTTCTCCCTTATTTGTGTGATACTTTCGCTCTAAGTTTGATTGATGACGTTCAATTATGGACTAATTTGAATAATTATGTGTCTTTATACTGTTTAAAAAAAAAAAGAAAGTCGTGAAACTTTTATAAAGTTTACCCCTTGATGTGTATTATAAACACATGCATAATTATGTGTGTGGTTGTGTGTGTGTGTGTGGATGTGTGTGTGTGTGTGTGTGTGTGTGTGTGTGTGTGTGTGTGTGTGTGTGTGTGTGTGTGTGTGTGTGTGTGTGTGTGCGTGTGTGCGTGTGTGTGTGTGTGTGTGTGTGTGTGTGTGTGTGTGTGTGTGTGTGTGTGTGTGTGTGTGTGTGTGTGTGTGTGTGCGCGCGCGCGCGCGTGTGTGTGTGTGTGTGTGTAGTTGACTGTATGTCACATTTATATTGATTGTTGATTTTTTAAATTCTGGTCGATAGAAATCGAAAGACAAAACAAACAAACAAACATATTAAATGATCGTTATATTCACACGTCGAACCGTAATAAAAATTGAGTACAAAATTACAAACGACTAAGTAAAAAGCCTGTTATCATTCAAAAAGAGCTGTTTAAACGAAAGAGGGCGCTTTCAAAAAACGAATTTGTTTAAACCATTTTAAATAAATTATTGTGCATGTGATGTTTTGTTGAAATAGTGATTAGATAGAGAGATAATCAATAACTATCTAAAAACCTCTTTTGAACATTTTTGAAAAGAGGAAGCATTTTAAAACGAATTTTAACGGCTGGTTCAATATTATCGAATACTTGTGGGGCCCCACATTTATTACAAATGTTTATGTTTATGGATATTATCAGCCGTTTCTGAACCGATTTTGATCAAATAAAGTTTATTCTGCCATTAAAATTGCATGCTCTTTCAAATTTGACACTCAGTTTTTCATTATCTCACAAAAAAATTATTTTGTGTAGCGCCCTCTCTACCAAAACTAAACTATTCCTTTAACCTAATACGAGTCAACGGTCTCGAGGAGCGTGAACGAACGGTAGCCTTTTCCAGGCGGCAGTTGAAATTAGCGACAAGAGAAGTCCCACTTTTCTACAAGTGTTATCACATAATAAAACAGCTCTGAATAAGGGAACGCCAATAAAGTGTTTGATTAACCCATTCTGTTGCCTTTGTGTTTGTGTCGCGAACGCATTTCTAGCTGTCTATAAGCCGAACCGCAAACATCAAAGGGATTGTCCTGGCCGTCACCCCGCCCGTGTCCGCCCGGTGGCAGGAAAGAACATGAAAGATGATGAAGACCCGCCGGGGTCGCGCGGGCTGGGCTCGCCTATATAATCCAGTCCAAACACAACATTTTAATAGTAAGCGCAACTTATATCGAGTAATTCCTTTGGTCCGTAAGCAATGGGTATAAGTATGTTGCCACTTTAGCGGGGACAATGCGAAATGTCGGGTTAATACTCTGAGCCGCTATTCTGTTCTAGGGGTTCAAAATAGCACCCCCTATTGACCCGCGAGACAGGAGCAACAAGGGTCCGTAAAGGGGGGCCATAGACTTCCTCCCGGGGTGCATTGTGGTGGCTTTACTTCGGCTGGCGCCAGGATCACCGCACGGTGCATTGACAGCAGGATTGCGATGATTATTAACCCCCGCTCTTTGATAACGGGTGGGGGATAGCGCAAATTAACCAGTTTTGTATTTAGGACAGTGACAATAGAAGACAATGTTGGGATGAGACTTCGCTGTTAGCTTATAACATTGTTTCCGTCGGGCGGTGAACTGTCTGATCTAATCTGAATACAATTTGAGAAATGTATTTATTTATTTTATTCATTTATTTCTTTCTTTCACATTTTTGTTTGTGAAACACCCAGCGTATTTTGACGTGTTCAGCGAGACACGTTTTCACAAAGAAAATGTTACACTGAAGTGTTTCTACCTGATTAGGAACCGCTCGCATTTCATTTTCTCATCAGACAGTCATTAGAGGGATCTGGTAAAGGCCCAGTCCCACACTAACTATTTTCACGGCGAATCGCCACGATTTGACGTTCGTCGAGAAAATCGCGTAGGTCGTGTTGCATCGTATTACATCGTATCGGTTCTTTCCCAAAACCATGAACGTAGATCTGTCATTGATACCCATTCAACTGGGGGGATGATCTATTCATTCATCCCCCCTGATGAATAGGTATTACGTAAGTCGCTACGCCCATGCCCAAAACCGTGGCTAAATCGAGTCGATTCGTTCTAGTAAATCGTTGCGAGTCGTTGTGAAATCGTCAGTATGGGACTGGGCCTTTACTTCTGTTGACATGGGCAAAAAGTGATGAATGGTTGATACAATGTATATTGTTGTGATCTGATAAATTATGTCCACTGGGTAATTTGTGAAAATTGCACGTTAAATGGCCGAGTAATGAGCAAAAATGCAAAGAGATATTCACTAACCCAGTGCACTGACTTTTTTACACGGTTATGACTATCCAGTGGATAGTTAAACATCCGAACACTTCAATCGTAAATATCTCTCCAACGAAAAGGAAATTCGAAAAACCGAAACCTTTCCCATGCTTCTATTGTTAATACGAATACATCAAGATACGAGAGACCCCTAGAGTTCCCAGTAAGTTTTTGAGGATTTAGACAATGTTACTAGATACATGATACACCAGCATTAACCGTGGGTGTTGCGCAAAGCGTTGCAATCGGTTAGAGTCAGATCATGTGACTAAATGCGCAAATCGGATTGGTTCAAATGTGCATATTTATTTTTCCGACTTGCAATCAATTGCAACTTTACAATCGATTGCAATTCTTTTTGCAACGGGGTGCAAAACTATCATTTTTTAAAAATCAATGTTTGATGAATCGGTCATAAGCTTCGAAAATTATTATGAAATCTTTATCTAAAGCATTTAATTGTAAAATCAATTCAAACATATTGCATACTATCACATGTATAAATACAGAATTAACCAGACAATCTTAAATAAATGTACAATTTTGTATCTGTTTATGGATCATGCACCCGTGACCACATTTCATGAGCTATATAATATTGTGTTCGTTATTTATCATCGTCATTTAGCCTCTGAAGAAGATTCTGCTAGGATCGAACATTTACGCCATATTATATTGACTCTCATTTTACTACACAGGCATTATTATAGTAGATAAGCAGTTTTCAGTAGTATTTTTGCATTATTTATATACATTTATACAATGCGAAGTAGCGAGATTATTATATCACTATCAGTGCGCACCAATCGATCTGGCCCGTGTTAAGCCCGGCGCAGACAGAGCCGACTCGACCCGAGATTAACTCAGTATGCGTTGCCTTAGGACTCCGGTTTTGTCAATCAACTGCTAGTCAGAGGTCATTCGATGCCGATTCAACATGTTACATCGGGTCCGACTGAGCGAAACTGACTCTAGCCTGTCTGAAAACCAGTCGGATCGGGTCGAGTCGGCTCTGTCGATCTGCGCCGGGCTTTAATAGGGTGCGGCAGCGGCAACGGGCCGCGCGCGGGTAGGTCGGCTCCATCTCAAGCTCATCTTCTGCAACGTCTCCTAATTCCCCCTTGACCTCATCGGAACTTGAGGAGCTGTTCTCTGTCTCATCTAGCTCATATTCTGCTTCAAAACTCAAATCTAAATTCAGGTCGTCCGCCATTCGAGTTGATTCAGTCGAAACAAGAGCTAGCTGGAATAAAACGACCGAGCGATGTTTGCACGCAAACGAGATAGTGGCGATCGCGCATGCGCAGTCGATATGCAGAGCTCGATGCTCCCTAGGCCTACGTCAAGCAAAAGCGGCGAGTTCCGAGTGTAGTTTGGGCCTTAGTTGGAGGGTGATTTTTCCTCATTTTCAATTTCGATTCGACAACTCATATCCAATTTTAAAAATTCCGAATTGCTCGAGGCTTGTAAAGTACAAGATTACTTTTACAATCATACCAAATTCGACTAAATTTATAATCAATAAAGTTCCACTTGAAACAAACATTAAGAAAAAACTTCTCCAATTAGTTATTTATTTTGAAGTAAAATAGAAATAGTAAAACTTTGACAAAAAAGATGCGTTGGCCGGGAATCGAACCCGGGTCAATTGCTTGGAAGGCAACTATGCTATACCACCAACGCCTTCACATATTTGTAGTTAATAATAATAATAATAATAATAATAATAATCATAATAATAATATAATCGATTTTTATAAATGAGTAATTTCGTTTTTATTATCATGACTAAAATCCGAAGATCATCTACGGTAAATTCATTTCGCAGATGGAACTGAAAAAAAAAAACTTCTTCAATTAGTTATTTATTTTGAAGTAAAATAGAAATAGTTAAACTTTGACATACAATGGCAAAAAAAAAAAAAAAAAAAAAAATGCGTTGGCCGGGAATCGAACCACGGATCTATTGCTTGGAAGGCAACAATGCTAACCATTATACCACCAACGCTTGTTACACTTTCTAGTAAGAATATTGTGTTCTTATGCGAACCAACAAGTTGACAGAATAAAACTAAGAGCGTGAAAAGGTGAGACGTAATTGTGTGGGATTAGGTACTAGATTGATCCCCTTCGACTCGTACTAGTTCCAGTCTGATGCGTATACGTTGTGCAGAGTTTAGCCAAGGAAATGAGCAGTCCAATTAATGATTAAAGGGATCTAGCTAGTATTAACTACATGCATGTTTATACACTATTTCTCGAAGCCAAAACCAAAATTGAACTATCCCTTTAATTTCCTGTTATAAATGTTCATATCAGTTATCATAGTATGCTCTTGCTCGATTATATTTTAGTAAATATATCTAATATTCGATATGCAAAGGTTGAGGACAATGTGTTATAGTTATTGATTCCTTGTAATGGCGATGCGTTTCATCCATGCTATAAATTATAACTATCTATCCTTGAACCACTATATACAGCTTGACAACATTATTGTTCTTCTTCAAAAGAAAAGTCCCAAACTTCTATGCAAAAAAAAAAGACTCCGACTAAGAGAAAAAATATGGAATGACGAACTAGACTGTTGAAACGAATACAAAACAAGAACGAAATAAATGTATCTTTGTTGAAATAATGGGACAAGAATATTAAGGGGAAAATGGAGAATATTCCTTGTTAGAATCAAAACATTTCGCTTAACCCAGTTATTCAGAAGGATTTTTGTATTTTGTCGTGTCATGTTCAATTCACTTTAATTAATTTGTATATATGTTACCATGGTTACGATAATGAACTTTGTAAAGTATGTGTTACATCAGGAATATTTAAGGGTTCTCACTTGTGCAAGAGTTGTACATGCTAAATAATATGAAAACACATAGAAAAGTGACAATACTTTCGTTTTTATAATCATGATAACAGTCATATTTTGCGGTTCGCTTTTAATTCACTATTTAAGTATGTAGACGATATACATGTATCTACATGACTGCATTCAAAGTACGTTGGATTTTAAGTTTTGTAAAAAAATAATATAAAACTGTATTTATCTGTCTTTTTAATCAGAAAATGTAATTAGGAAGAATTATGTAACCCTTGTCTAGCACCGAGGAACATTATTTTAAGACGATTTAAAGGTGAATTGGAATTAACCCCACACGTACCAGATCCTTTAAACGACCAATAACGTTTGGTACATCAATAATATCTTTGTTCATCGTCACCATGCCACGAATCGTATATAGGTAGAGCCCAGTCATTCAAAATGCGATCGAATAATTTATGTGAAAAACTAATTATCCTTGGGTGTCACACACGCTTTTTGTAAACACGCATAAAGTAGGTGCCTATCTATAGTAGCTATTTTCGCCTTTTTAATTGCGGGGTCACCACCCTTTTTTCTTTTCTTTTCCAGTGTATTTCCTCCTGTTGCTACCGAACGCATTTCATCACGATCAAATTGGCGTAGCCAGGTATAACCCATTGGGGAGGGGAGGGGGAGGGAAGGAGGGGGGGGGGGGGTGGGGGGATCGGGGGGTGGCAAAATTGTCAAATGGGGGCGACTGGTTGGTTATTTGTTTTTTGCAGACGTGTTCAAACAATTTCTGATCACGTCTGGGACCGGCAGCCCTTTGTCGTCACCATCCGAGAGACGCAGCCGATGTTCGAACCCGGGCCGAGTTAGCGCGAAGTGCGGGGCTCTGACCACTAGACCAGATCACCTCTTCGACTCCTCAGACCTCAATGGGGCCGGTAGCCCAAGCCAAGCATACATTGGTGTTCTAACCCCAAAAATGTGGTTTGCTGCGAGAGGGTCTCAGTATTCCCACATGGGGTAAAGGGTAAATGGGTGCTGCCCCCTCCTGCCGCCCCCCCTCTATTTCGCTACGCCACTTCAAACGATCCGTGTCATTTTCCCCCCTCTCTCGCTCTCTCTTGAAGTGCGATCGGATATGACGATACCGAGTACTATCGATTGCGCCGCCTCCACTGTCACAATTAACCAAACATAATCAGTCGATCACAATGGGTCGTCACTTCGATCTATCGATTCTCAGAGCCAAATTGTGTCGCCCATTTAACTGGCAAACTTTCCGCAAGGTTGCATATACTTTTTTGTTTATTATTATATTGTTGTTGGAGCTCCTCCCGATATAAAGCTCGCCCCAATTTAGTTAATTTGAACAAGAGAGTCGACAAGAAGATAAATGATGAGGTAAACTATACAAAATGGTGTACGTAACAGACGATCAACAGTTTGTCATGATTGTGTGTGAGTTATCTGTCTCCGGTTCCGCGTCAAACCGATGTATATTTCAGTTTCATCAAAAGCTTGTACTAAATCAGAATAATTACGCTCCCCCCTCTTGTTCATTATTTGAACCTCTTATTAATCGCGGAGATTAAAAACTACAGTCTATAAATAGGGTGTTCGGAATTTACCACAAAACGTGGTGCCAGCCAGACAGGCACAGTGACTGCGACCATTTCAGTCATCACACGACAAAATAAAAAAAAATCCTTCTGAATAACTGGGTTAAGCGAAATGTTTTGATTCTAAAAAGGAATATTCTCCATTTTGTCCCTTAATATTCTTGTCCCATTATTTCAACAAGGATACATTTCTTTCGTTCTTGTTTTGTATTCGTTTCAAAAGTCTAGTTCGTCATTCCATATTTTTTTCCTTTCTTATTCTGAGTCCTTCTTTTTTTGCATAGAAGTTTGGGACTTTTCTTTTGAAGAAGAACAATAGTGTTTTCAAGCTGTATATAGTGGTTCAAGGATAGATAGTTATAATTTATAGCATGGATGAAACGCATCGCCATTACAAGGAATCAATAACTATAACACATTGTCCTCAACCTTTGCATATCGAATATTAAATATATTTACTAAAATATAATCGAGCAAGAGCATACTGATAAGGGACTGATAACTGATATGAACATTTATAACAGGGAATTAAAGGGATAGTTCAGTTTTGGTTTGGGCTTCGGGAAATAGTGTATAAACATGCATGTAGTTAACACTAGCTAGATCCCTTTAATCATTAATTGGACTGCTCATTTCCTTGGCTAAACTCTGCACAAGGTATACGCATCAGACTGGAACTAGTACGAGTCGAAGGGGATTAACACCGAACTTTATTACAGGCTCAACTGCTTTCACACTGCGATCGATCAATCTAGTACCTAATCCCACACATTACGTCTCACCTTTTCACGCACTTAGTTTTATTCTGTCAACTTGTTGGTTCGCATATAAGAACACAATATTCTTTCACGAGAGTGTAACAAGCGTTGGTGGTATAATGGTTAGCATTGTTGCCTTCCAAGCAAACGGAACGGGGCACTTCCCAAAACACAGTAATACAATGATTATGTCCATCGGATAGGGTGTCTTTTCCAATGAAAAACGATACCAAGAACAGTAATTTTGATCTTGTAGTTTTTGTTTGAGGGCGCTCTGAGTGACACCATGTCAGGTTCCCATTTTTGTCAATTTTTACCAAATCAGGGCCTGATAAATCGCACTTACTGCCCGTCATATCATCGGACAACGAGCAATACGCGCGCTATTGTTAGTGTGCATTCAGCTGTGTGCGCCGAGAGAATGGGCATGGTTGTTTGACGCTATAACGGGCAGTACGTGCGAGTTATCAGGCACTGACTTGGTAAAAATTCACAAAAATGTAAAGATACAGTAATCGATGGTACATGATTTATCCTGTCTTAAAAGCTTTGGTAAATAATGTATGGATAGTGTATATAGTTGAATAAAATAAGAAAAAAAACAAACATCTACCTCTTTTCATTTCCGCTAGTAAAACAGAGAACATATACCGTATAACAATCATGAATTCGAATCGATAGTATACACGTTCATCTTCTCTGACTGTCTAAAATGCGTTTAATTGCTGTTCATCATTTATTCATATAATCATGTATAATTCATATTCTAATTGGAATTCACAAGTTGGGTGTATGGTTGGTAAACGGCGATATCGAAATATGATTAAAAGAACTGGGTTGCCCCGATCTGCTGAACACTAAACAGGCATAATAATAATAATAGTAATAATGATGATGATGACCGCACAGTATCGATCACATGGGATCGATAGGCAAGTAGACCCGACATACAAACTGCGGAGCACAATGACGATCGATAGTATAAGTTCAAGTAGACAGCTCTATATACTAATATGACTACTACGTGTGTGATAAACTCGGAGAATTCGACATCAGTTATATTCTATATACTCATCTCATGGCATCATCATCATCATAATTAGTGTCATGTTTTGTTTCAGTTGACAGTCCGGCTCCTAGGCGACAAGGATCGATCAATACAATTATAACCCTCGATAAATTTAGCGTTTGGACGGTTTGGCTATAGAATATCGCTTTCACCAGATCGGATAATTATTACATCTGCCAGATATAGTTTGTCTGAAACTACCTGATAGTTGTAATAATAATAATAATCATGTTAATGATTATAATGATACTACTACTAATAATAATGATAATAAGAATAATAATAATACATCCTTTTATAGCGCAATATTACAGTGAAGTAATGCGCATAGAAATTTGAAACATTATAGAGAAGAATAGAATTTTAAGCACAATCAATAGTTACCAAAATTGTAGATTATGATAGGTAAATCGTGTGTGTCTGTATTTATGTTGAAATAATATATATACACTTAATTGTAAAAATCCCAGCATAGGAAAATAATACGCCGTTCATTACCTTAAACGAATTATAATAATGATACATCACTAAAAACGCCGTTCATTACCTGTAAACAAATATAACAATAATACATCACTAAAAACGCCGTTCATTACCTTTAAACAGATATAACAAAAGTACAACACCAACAGTGGTAACATGGTACTTTTTGTTTCTATAGATCGAAGCTAGATAATGATAATCGATCACGCAACACGGCGATGCGCTCGACAGAGTTTTCCTGGCTTTCATTGTCATGATTGTGAAGCGTGGGGCCGAGACTAATATCATTAACAGGGTTTAACACTTACACGGGCTTCGCCAATAGATGAGGTCGATAAAAGGCTGTCGTGCACTTTTCCTTTTTCTTTTATTCGAAGTGACAATTCATTGTTTATCTTAGAGCTTACATCCCGACCGATCGTCCTTCACACGCGAAAGGTTGCTGGACTACATACAAATTATACATAATTATGCAAGTCATCTTTTTATTCCTTTTTATTTTTTTAAATTTTTTTACAATGAAGCGGTTACATAACTAATTACCCGGAGATCCCCGGGCTGGTATTCAATTCAATAATTATATTAAAGGGATCTAGTAACTTTGTTAACAAGTGCAAACAAGTGATGAGTGATCAATAAAATGTGTATTGGTGTGATCTGATATGTCCACAAAGTATAACGTGTGAAAATATCACGTTAATTAAATGTTTTTTGGGGCCGAGAAATGAGCAAAAATGCCAAGCGAAATTTACAAACTCATTGCACTTACTTAAATTATCACTTTAACACTTATCACATTAACACTTCAATCGTAAATAATGGACATTTGAAATAACGAAACCTGTCCCGTGCTATTATTGTTAATATGAATATGAAAAGGTATGAGAGAACTACTAGAGTTCCAAGTAAGTTTTGAGGATTTGGACAATGTTATAAGTCCATTTCAGTAAGAAATTTACTTAGCATTTTGCAAAGCTCAGTACTTTAATACCTATCTTATTTTTAGTCTTTAACTTCGGAAAACAAAATGTAAATGTCATATTTGACGACATTATGGCATCAACATTATTTTGCTAAGATGTTCAGTTGATGGATTAATTGAATTAAAATTGTGGTTAAGTAATTTAAGGCTAAGTAAGCCAAATAGTAAGTAAACTGCTTAAATCGTGACTTAAAGGGGTAGTTTAGTTTTGGTAGAGAGGGCGCTGCAGATCACATTTTTTGTGAGGTAATGAAAAACTGAGTGTCGAATTTGAGAGAACATGCAATTTTAATGGCAGAATAAACTTTATTTGGTCAAAATCGACCCAGAAACGGCTGAAATATCAATAAATATATCTGATCTTATAATTATTTGGGGCCCAAATAATTAGATGATTTTTAGAAAAAATTAAAAAAATGCTTGCACTTTTTCAAAAATTTTCAAAAGCGTTTTTTAAATAGTTGTTGATGATCTCGCTATTTAATCATTATATCAATAAAACATCACATGCATAATTTTGTATGAAAAATGGTTGAAACCAATGCCTTTTTAAAAAGCGCCCTCTTGTGTTTCAATGGCTCTTTTTGAATGATAACAGGCTTTTTACTTAGTCGTTTGTAATTTTGTATACCTTTCGAGCATGGTGGAGTTGTAACTATTAGTTTATAATGTTACTGTGCAGGTTTTGGCTACTTAAGTTCAGCCTTACCAAAACTAAACTACCCCTTTAAGTATGGAATTGAATACCGGCCCTGTTTCATAAAACGTTTACAAACTGTTGTACAATTTTAAATGTTGGTATATACTAATGTTCATAGCCAACCAACATGGAGCAAAATCGGTTGCCATGAAAAATATAATAACAAATTCGATCTGAACAGTAAGTTGACATTGACAGGCTAAGCTTAGAAATGCAAAATAATGACAGGTATGACTATGATAATAGTAGGGATGACAAGTAATTTTAAAGGGATCTAATAACCTTGTTGACAAGTGCAAAAGGTGATGAATGATTAATTAAAAAATGTGTATTGGTGTGATCCGATATGTCCACAAAGTAATGTGTGAAAATTGCACGTTAATTTGATGTTTTTTGGCCGAGAAATTAGCAAAAATGCAAAGTGATATTCACTCACTCATTGCACTTACTTTGTACACGGCTTCAGTTATCCCGTAGACAATTTAACATCTGAACACTTCAATCGTAAATATCTTTTGAACGAAATGGAAATTTGAAAAACCGAAACCCTTTTTATTGTTAATATGAATATGACAAGGTGTGAGAGAACCACTAGAGTTCCAATTAAGTTTTGAGGATTTAGCCAATGTTACTATAAGTCCCTTTAAAACTAAGTCACGCAAAAATAATTACTTTGAGCAGGATCTGTACAAATCTGAATTTGAATTCCAATGGCAGCAAAATATACCCTGCGCTCACGGTATGTGAAGTAGTGCGCTCAGAATGTGTATCACAGTGTGATGAGTCTCGACACTGTTAAAACGCTCCTATTTAACATGGTCTAAACAATATGATCACACCGTTTTCACACTGTGTTCACACTGTGGCGCACTATGTTCACACTGTGCTCACACTGTGTTCACAAAGTGTTCACACTGTGCTCACACTGTGTTTACGCTGTGACACACTATGTTCACACTGTGTTCACACAGTGTTCAAACTGTGGCTCACTGTGATCTTTACGTTCGGCATGTTGAATTAGTATGCCGTGTGCAACTGTAAAGGTCTCATCCTTGTCGTGTTTGTATTATATAGACCGCGGCTTTTTTACACGACTTTGAAAGAAATTCATAATCGCAAACCGGGTTCACGCAGGTTATATGGACCACAGAAAAAAACTCGTGATCTAGTTGCTACATCTTATCATTTTCTTAATCCAGAGACCTATTTTTTTCTCTCCCTCAAATAATAAATTAAATCAAAAACAAACCGCTAGCGCCAGGTAGATATTGGAAATCTCATTATTATAGGCGTACGGGCATATTTTTTCCAGGCAAGGGGCTGAGTTATGTTGCCCAAATACACAATCTTTTCATTTTCATTATCATTTGACAATCAAGAAAAGTTCCAACCACTTGTATATCTGTCCGAAAAATATATGATAATGATAAACTTGAACTCATGATGTTGCCGAAATATGACATGCTTTTGCCCGAACTCATGATCATGCCCGATTTTGCCCGAATATCGGCGTTTTCAAAACTCTTGGGGAGTGGGGCCTATACCGGAAAGAACACAGTAGCTGGTGTCACACACAATTATCCTGATAATGGTTATCTAGATAATTCGCCTACGTATGTGACAGACAGGTTACAAACAGGCTACACATTATTTAGATAATTGGCCCCTGTATGACACCGACTAGTGTTGACCACAGTGTTAAATTGGAGCGTTTTTACTGTGTGACAACCAACTCACACACTGTGAAATTGCTGAGATACACAGTGTGATCGCACTATTTTACATTATATTCCACATACTAAGAATCTTGCTCTACGATTGGTCAAAAGTTAATCACGTGATGAAACATAGTTTCGCCCATCATTGATAGGAGAAGAAAATTTCGTTATCTTGGGTGAAAGTGCGTTGCACTCACTATATATTTGGTAACTACTATCTTCACCCCGCGGTTGCATTGAATTGACTGTGGAGTGTGTGGCTATTCAAATTCCGTACTAAATGCAGCAGACCTACCGTACGGTACCGGGTACGGTAGGTCTGCTGCATTTAGTACGGGATTTGAATAGCCACACACTCCACAGTCAATTCAATGCAACCGCGGGGTGATGTGTGGCGCGATTGAAGAATTTTCAAGGAGTTACCGTTGACTTTCGAACTGTTTTAATGGAATTTTCATGGAGTTACCCTGTTACCTTAATTGAAATAACATTGTTGGTAAGTAGATCAAACCTACTAGTAACTAGATCTAGAAGTCCGATGTGGAATATAAAGCAAATAATCACCTTTTGGTTTCATGCGATGGCAAACTATCACTTCCTCGGCGATCTGAATGTATACGCTATCTTTCCTCAGCTTCGCTTCGGAAAGATAGCTACATCCAGATCGCCTCGGAAGTGATAGTTTGTCCCATCACCTTCACCAACGTTAATTATTTGCTTACTATGTGAACGCAGTCAGTTTCACACTGTGGCGATAGTTCACTCACAGTGTGTTCACAGTGTGGTCACAGTGTCTTCACAATGTGAGCTGCATGGTTTTCACACTGTGAGTTGGTTTTCACACTATGAAAACCCTAACATTTAACAGCGTGTTCCACACTGTGTTCACACTGTGTTCTCACTGTGTTCACACTGTGTTCTCACTGTGTTCACACTGAGACACACTGTGTTCTCACTGTGTTCTCACTGTGTTCACACTGAGACACACTGTGTTCTTTCCGGTGGGGGGGGGGGGGGGGGGCTGCAGCCCCTAGCCCCCTGCCGATGAATCTCATATAGGTAGTTCTCCAACCTCTTATCATCATTGTTTTTGGAGCATTTGTGTTTCTCATCCTGCAGTTCACCTTCAAAGAGACCGCTTGACGCAGACAATAAGACATATAAAAAACAAAATAATTATGAATATATATATATTATACATAGGCCTATATATCAGTCTTGTCTACATTATTTTTGTATTATCGTATGATTTTGTTTATTTAGATCAGCGACCTATATTTCACCCAATAAAAACACCGCTTTCACCAGGTATATAAGTCGTAATATTACATGGTTTCTGCATCCGCAGTTTTTCGTTATTATTGTAATGATAAAGTCCTGTGTATGAGATAATTAAAATGACCTACTTATTCAGTATGGGAAACACTACACAAATATGAAAATTTTTTGTTTAAATTAAAAAATAATTTCGGGGAGAGGTCTTATTTACAAAGTTGTTCCAAAATAGAAACAATTACACCAAAGTCTGAGCAGAAAATATAAGGTCGTATGACCCGGAAAAAGCTTGAACCATTTGCATTGTAAGTTATCCCTGCCGGAAAGAACACACTCATCCACAGTGTGAACACACTGTGTTTCACAGTATGGACCACAATGTTAAATTCGAGCATTTTCACAGTGTGAA
The DNA here is from genome assembly GCA_037951105.1 of Echinarachnius parma. Classification (NCBI taxonomy): domain Eukaryota; kingdom Metazoa; phylum Echinodermata; class Echinoidea; order Clypeasteroida; family Echinarachniidae; genus Echinarachnius; species Echinarachnius parma. The sequence continues at coordinate 108,067 of JBAMJV010004136.1, read as the reverse complement.
AAACCGACTCACACTGTGAACACACTGTGACCACACTGTGAACACACTGTGAGGGCACTATCGCCACAGTGTGAAATTGCCTGCGTTCACAGTGTGTTCACAGTGTGTTCACAATGTGAGTTGGCTTTCACACTGTGAAAACGCTCGAATTTAACATTGTGGTCCACACTGTGAAACACAGTGTGTTCACACTGTGTTTACACTGTAGATGAGTGCGTTCTTTCGGCAGGGATGTCCCAGTCGATCACACAGATACCCGTAAAGCTTTCCAGGAAGATCCACGTATTGGTATTTTCGTTGACTATGCAATGAAATAACGGGGCTATTCGGTGGCAATTTCGTGGCTATTCCGTGGCACTACGTTGCGATACGTGACAATACGTGGTAGAACTGTGTTTTCGTGCCTCTAATACGGAAAGGCATGCAGAGCTGATAACAATAGCTATAATGTCGTGGCATAATTTTTGAAGACTTTGAAGAAATTTTTGCTCTGCCTTCCCATATAGTGGCACGAAAATCCACTATTGCCACGTAGTGTCACGTATTACCACGTATTGCCACGGTTTAGCCACGAAGTTGTCACCGAATAGCCCCGTTTCAATGCATTCCACAAAATTGCCAGTACGTGGCTCTTACGGCAAGGCTTCATGGGAATGTGTGAATGGGACATATTACAACTATATACATCAGAAAATATGATTTTATAGACCTCTTCGTTTTTTTTTCGTTTGTATGAAGTAAAGAAATTACTAAGTAAACATAATTTTAGAATTATATATTATTTTGTATTCAGCTCGTAAAACAATATGTAACCACAGGTTTTTAGTAACCACTATTTTGTCGGTTATAAAATCGATGTCTATATAAAAATATCATGACTAATTTTTTTGTGAATCATGATTGTTTCATCGGATAAAAGATTATACAAATAATAAATAGTAACGGATAATAATATATAAAAACGAAGTATAAGAGAAAAGAACATACACTGTTGGTCATAATGTTGGAATATTTTTTTTTTAGATCCAACTTTATTCTTTTTCCTGCTTTTTGCGCCAAATTAATCATTTTAGACTAAAACTAATCATTACATTATGTTTCCCAACTACCAATGTACAATACATGGTAGCATGAATTTGCATTAATTAATTTATTCTTTTGTTTTGAGCTTTGAAAGGCATGACCTTTGATGATTGGCCCCTTTCCCTGACCAAAGCGTATGTCCAACAAGTCATTGTTATGGGTCATTTCTCAGAGTTGGCTGTAAAATTTTCAACCAAAATTGGCACAGAGGCTCTCTAGACCATACCCCGTCCAATGCCATTGGCTACCCGCCAAACGATGCTTGTGCTCCACCAGGAAGGGGTGTCAACAAGCAATGTCCACTATTTCGTTGGACCATCGCAGGTTAAGGTCTGTAAAGTCCTCAGATGTCATCGAGAGAAGGGTCAATTAAAGCCAAGATTGTCTCTAGGACGTCTACGATTGACCACCAGGATAGATTATCGCAAATTGCTTAACCTGTGCCGTAGAAACCGGAAATGCCAAAAAAAGAAAACACTATGGAATCAACGCCTTCCGCCAAACTGTACATCAGCAATCCCTCTAACATGGTCACATAGCAAGACAAACTACTAAGTGTCCACCCAATACCATGCTACCAAGATTTACCGGACGTCCCTGGACTAGGGAGTGCAGAAGATCGCCGCGTGGACACTAGTGATAGGTCATCTTAATGGGTACGAGCCATACCACTGTTGGGACGTCACAAACTCAAGTCGTTTAGTGAATGCAGACAACTTGGAACTTCTCGCCACGTAATCGGCGAACCATTTGTCTTCCATCTGTTCGGTCAAGGATGTTATGGCTCGTACCCATTAAGATGACACATCTCTAGTGTCCAGGCGGAAATCTTCTGGGCTCCCTAGTTCAGGGACGTCCGGTAAATCTCGGTTACATGGTATTGGGTGGACACTTGGTAGTTTGTCTTGCTATGTGACCATGTTAGAGGGATTGCTGATGTACAGTTTGGCGGAAGGCGTTGATTCTATAGTGTTTTCTTCATAGTCGGCGAAGGCTCCTTTTTGGCATTTCCGGTTTCTACGGCACAGGTTAAGCAATGTGCGATAATCTATTCTGGTGGTCAATCGTAGACGTCCTAGAGATAATCTTGGCTTTAATTGACCCTTCTCTCGATGACATCTGAGGACTTTACAGACCTTAACCTGCGATGGTCCAACAAAATAGACTAGTGGACATTGCTTGTTGACACCCCTTCCTGGTAGAGCACGTACAAGCATCGTTCGGCGGGTAGCCAATGGCATTGGACCGGGTATGGCCTCGAGAGCCTCTGTGCCAATTTTGGTTGAAAATCTCACGGCCAACTTTGAGAAATGACCGATAACGATGACTCGTTGGACATACGCTTTGGAGAAGGAAAGGGGCCAATCATCAAAGGTCCTGCCTTTCAAAGCTCAAAACAAAAGAATTAATTAATGAATGCAAATTCATGCTACCATGTATTGTACATTGGTAGTTTGGAAACATAATGTAATGATTATTTTTAGTCTAAAATGATTCATTAGGCGCAAAAAAACAGGAAAAAGATTAAAGTTGGATCTAAAAAAAAAAATTCCAACTATTGTATATGACCAACAGTGTATAAGGGGAATATTTAACGGAACGTAGAATGACACAAGTTGAACTCTATTATAAATATACCCGAAACAGACACTCTGATAAAAGCGCTCAAACTTCGACGCCATTTTCAAGGAGACTGGTGTTTATGAAAAAGCGATATTATCATCATCGCATTATTTCGATGTCAAAATTATTAGAGCAAGTCATAGAATGAATTTATTTTGTATTGTTGTATTTATATTTTCCCCGAATATAACCTGGTCTTGCCGAAAATGAGACGGATTTTCCCCGGAGATAACGTTATAATAATTATTGTCGGAATGTAACATAAATTTTGCAGAAACATGACATGATTTTGCCCGAATATGAGACGATTTTGCCCGAAAATAACGTTTGCCCTATTCAACATGACTTTGCCCGAACGGATATAACATGGTTTTACCCGAATATGGCCTTTTTCAAAACTCCAAGGGGGGGGGGGGGGGCTGCAGCCCCCAGCCCCCTCCACCTCCTATATGCCTATAATTATATGAAACGAAGAAAATAAGCACGGTTTCCACGTACGGTAATGACATAAAATGACCAGACAGCCCGACGGTTCAAAGAAGAATAGGATGACGGAGAAAAAGAAAGGGGAATAATCAGAATAAAAACACGGACCCACAACAAAAAGAAATAAAAAAGAAAAGAGGGACTAGACTAGAATTCCCCGACGTGCCCGAGGGTGGATGGGATGAGTCCGAAATTACAATGCTTTTGAACCCATTTGTTCCCAAATGGCACAGAATGTCTCGATTTTTTTTGCACAGAAGTGTACTCAAACTGGAATGCTTATTTCCATTACCATTACTCGATATTGATAGGGTTAACTGGAAGAGTGGTGTCCGCTATATTAGCCGCCCGTCCCGCGCCTCTGCTAACACGGGTAATACTATTCACGATAATATACCTGCCGTTCTTGTACCTCGTCACTTTATACATGCAGTCCCTTCAGTGGTGCCTATAGTCCCACGGCACCGTTTCTCATTCCGTTTCCTATCCGACCAAAATGTTGCGAAACCCGTCGGTATCTGGCACATTTTGAAATTCCACGACGTTTCATTTCGCGCGAAACGGAGCCGAAATTAAGAGTATACTGTTCCATTCCGAACATGGTCCGCATCATTTCGTTTCATGCTTGTACCTTCCGGATGACAAACGGATAGGTAACGGAAGGAGAAATGGTGCAGTGGGACTGGGCCAAAAGGGGGGTTATCTTACCCTCCTTTTCGCCGGTGGCAAAACACAAATTATAAACACCAAAAAGGACACTAAAAATATATCCATCTCCCTTAAAGATAATATTGAGTTTTGGTCATGCTGGTAATGATAATATATAACTGTTTATTTGTAAGAAACTTGTTTTAGACTTTTTACTCGGTGATCAATATTAAAGTGTAAACATAATTTCACATATTTTAAAAGTGTAATGATTATTGTCATGTATAATATTTGCTGCACATTCCACGAAATTTCGAGAGTTTTATTAGGACAATCTTGACTACCATAACTCAAACATTATCCATTTGGAAGCATTTTACCCATTTCCTTAACAAAAATAATATCGCATATCCATAAACTATATAAATACATGTAATTATTATGTCATGTATAATATTCGGTGCAAATTTCACGGAATTCCGTGAATATTAGGACCATCTTCATCAGGGCTGTATTCGAGTCCACAAGTTCCGAGTCCGAGTCCTCAACGGAATAGCATGTTCCTATTAATTTGTTTTTACATTGTGACTCGGCTCCGATTTCGGGTCATGATATTCAAAAGCAGCTAGTATCGAGTCCGGACTCGACTACAGCATGCACTGATCAAAATACTACCAAGCCATGCCATAACTCAAACATTATCTTTAAGAAAAAGTGAGACATTTTGGAAGTCGATATCTTTTAATGAGACGATCGACCGGAAAGTGTGATGATTCGGCGAACGGCGTGAGTAACAGCGCCGCGCGGATGAGACTAAATACATCCTGAATTAGAGCAAATTTCTTAGATGCGGGGTAGACGAATTGAATCCCTTCAGATACATTTCGTTAGCCCCCGTCCCGAGTCGGGGGACTAAAATGAAATCATATATATTATATATCTATGCCATTAGAGCCTTCTTCCTACTTAGTCTGGGATGCAGGGATCGTGAGGATATAATTATGTACGGGACACGATGTGCGGAGTGGGGGCTAATTTTCATAATTTGATGAATCATACACAGATATTTTATATTATCATGTCTGATTAAAGTGGGTTTTTTTTGTGGTATATCATCGCTGGAACAACGAACAACAAAACCAAAATGACAAGATAACACGAGTTAGCTAGGAGGTGAGGTGAAAACAAGACATCTCACGCTGTCAGTGGGTGTTGTGTTGTGTGTTGTTTTGTGATGGGATGAGATGAGATGAGAGGGGTATAAAAGCGTTCATTCATTCATTCACTTACTTCCTCTTTTCATCACGAGCATCATGTTCAAAGGCGAAAAAAGAACCTTAATTACGACTCGCCCTGTCATTAGCAGCAATTTTCATATTTTTTCTCATATCTCTTTGCGGTTCACGTACGGGGACGTACACGCGCCTTTTTGCACCCACCGGTCGCCTTTTGTTTTCCTTTCCTACCCACTTAATTGAAATGAGAAATCAATTTTCGAGGATGCATCTCGCGTCATTATCATTATGTTATACGAGAATCGAGATTTAAGAGATCGAGGAGAAGATAGAAGCGCATGCATGTCATGTAGAAAGAAGAGGGAAAAAAAGCGCGCGATAGTTTTTAAAGAGTTTTAATAAAGCGCTCATCCTGCATCGCTTCAGATCATCATTTCCCCTTTTCGCTTGCTTTATCTTGTCTTCCAAAATATGTTGTTGGCGCCATTTCGAGGCTGAGATTTTTTGTCTGTCTTTTCTTCCCGCCTTTTTTCTATAATTTCTTCTTGTTTCCGAATGTCTGTTCGGTCGTCTGCGTTTATGTTTCTCTTGATTTCGACGGGTTTCGAGGCGCGCGCTCGATCGTGCCTTCAGTCCCGGTCGCAGGAAGTGGTGTGTTGTTTTTAGGACCTCGTAACTACGCGACCGGTCGGACGTGTGTGGATCACACGAAGGGCGAACAAACGACACGCAATGTAGGCATCGGATGAGGAGGAGGACAGTGGTATAACCGGGGGTAACTCATGAAGGGTGCGAGGGGGGGGGGGGGGGCAGAGAGGATCGACCAAATTTTGGCCAAAATGTCCCTATAATGCCACCATACACTCTTGATTTTTAATTATTTACGTCTGGGACCGTCCTTTTATCATAACCATCCGAGAGACGTATCCATGTTAGCGTTGGTATGAACGCGGGTCGATTTCCCTCGCCCCCCCCCCCCCCCCCTCCCCCGTCATTACACCAATTGCGGAAGATGAGGTGAATATAAGGAGGAGGGGTGCAAGAGGTTATTAAAAAAACTGCGAATTTCTACCTATCATCTGCCCGATCCTGATGAGACGTGGGGGGGGGGGGGGGGTGGGGGCTGATTTCCCCTCCCCCCTCCAAATTCCTTACACCAATTGCGGAAGATGAGAAAAAGATGAGGTGGATAGAAGGAGGATGAGGAGGGATGCAAGAGGTTATTAAAAAAAAGACAGCGAATTTCCACACATCATCTGCCCGGCACCTGATGAGACGTGACCCATCATAATCATTCGACTCGACTCGGTGTTCGTGCCCGTCGTAGCGTGAACGAATTCGTGTTCGATGATGATGATGATGATGACCGCTCGCTTCGCTCTGGCGCCTGGAATGTCATGGCCACTGTATATACCAGTCTACTTGTGCAATATAGATTTTCTACCCTTATCTTTATTCGTTTTTTTTTTTCAATAACAAGAATACAATGTCTTTTTTTTTACAAAGAAAGAAAGAAAGAAAATAAGAATACAATTTACTGACCTTCTTCAATTTAATTGGTTTGGCACAACCTGTCGTGTTTAGCGCTTCTTCCATCACCATATCACCATGCATGCATGTACCACGTTAATCTGAAACTTGTTTCATGGCTACTCTTGTTTTCCCACACTGTTATCATTATTCGTTTTTTTAATATCCTTTATATGAACAAGAATACAATTTCACCCTTTTCAAAATATTGATTGATTTTGCACAATCTGTCATGTTCAACGTATATAAGCTTCCTTCATCACCATTATGTACATGCGTTTGAGATTTGTTTTAAAAATGACCACACGTTCATGATCATTGCCATTCTAAACATATACTTGTGCAGTATAGATTTTCCACTGTTATCTTTATTCATTCTGTTAATAAAAAGAATACAATTTAACCTTCGTCAATTTGTAATTGGCTGTGCACAATCTGTCATGTTTCAACGCTTTCCCCACCACCATCAGTGACCACGTACCGTGTTAATTTGAGATTTGTTTTTGATGATTACCACACGTCCCTGATTCGCTTGTTTATTTTTGTATTCAAATTGATAAGAAACAAAAACTAAACTCATAAGATATAACATTCTCGAAAGTAAAAAAAAAAATAAAAACAAAAATAATTAGTATATTGCCTCTGTACTTGCATTTTAGTAACAGCATAGACCTACCACCACAGGTCTATGGTTACACATACCATACAATTTGTCCACGTTTATAAATTAAAAACAAAACAAAATACAAAATTGATACTTGATGCAATCATTAATATTGTAAACGGTTTGTATCTTCAATTAATATTGTCAGCTCGTGCAGGGAGCTTATACTGGGGATGAAATCTGTATTTCTTTGACATTTAATAAACTAATCATTGCAGGACAGTACAAACTTAACATCTTGTCATGTATACAGCATTGAAAATGATACAAAGCAAAACAACTAATTATATGTGTTCAAGGCTTGAGGGTGGGTATAGTTCTAAATCCACAAATCTCACTTACTCAGTAGACATATCAAATCACGAAAATACACATTTTATCAACCATTTATCAACTTTTGCACATGTCAACAGCGTTACTTTATCCCTTTAATGGAAAAGATACAATGAGCAATTATTTGTTTTACTCATTATGTGCAGGATTGACTCTATTGTTTATTGTATGCTTTATAATGTGTTGAACATTTGGAAAATAATAAATCAAATCAAATTCAAATCAAATCTGAGGAATGAACATTAAAGCAGAATAAATGTTATAACTTTGACAACACCTATATTGGTTTATCTTACATCATTCTATAGGCTATAGGCTCATCCCACACCACACACACACACACCATCCCAACATCCCAAAATTACCTACACGCTTTTCCTAAATTTTGGCTTTCAAACTTCAAACTCACCAAAAGTTAATCAGCGCCACGTGTGAACTTGCAACCCGCAACCCGCTTGCATTCTCCCCCGGAACCCACCCCGTCCACAACCTTGGTGATAACATGGTATCAAGCCAAATCAGCGCGAAATGAATCACACGTAGCGGTGATTCAACTCTTTATCTTGTCTTTTTTTTCTCTATAACATTTTGGATTCTTTTTGGAGTCAATTTGTTCGGAAGGGTGCTAAGGCTGCTGCTAGCTATATTCGACATTATTGGAATGTAATGAGTAAAAAGTGAAGGTAGACTGCACGGAGATGAAAGGCACGCTTCTTTTTATTTCGCGTCTCTACATGGTGATGGAAACAAAGTTAGATTAATCCAAATTGAAAAATTTGGGCTGTTCGGGTAAGTGTCTGCATGCACTCTCAAATTAGGGGTGATTTCTGCAACGTGTAAATAATATACTCCATTTTCACGTAGCGGCCACATTATACATCAGTCACTATCTCCCAAATCAAATTTGACAAATGAAAACAAAAAAGATAGAACATAATAACAGTGATTTAAAGGTCGTCATCATGTTCACAAAATACATAATGGAAGAGCACCACCAAATAAAACAATTAGTCAATAGTCATGAACGTTGCATTTGTTTTATCATTGTCACAATTTTAATGTACAACCAATTTAAATAAAATATTGTGCATGTGATGGTTCGTTCAAATAGTGATCAACCAGAGTGATAATCAACAACTATTAAAAAACTTATTTTGACAATTTTTGAAAAGAGGAAGCATTTAAATTTTCTTTTTTAACGGTTGGTTCAAAATGATCTAATAAATGTGGGGCCCCACATTTATTACAAATGGTTACGTTTATGGATATTTCAGCCGTTTCTGAACCGATTTTTATCAAATAAAGTTTATTCTGTCATTAAAATATTATGCTCTTTCAAATTTTACACTCAGTTTTTCATTATCTCACGAAAAATTATTATGTGTAGCGCCCTCTATACCAAAACTCAACTATTCCTGTAAAGACAGTGATCCATTACTTTGTCAAATTCACCCGAAATGACTTCTTTTACATCTCATACATTCCTTGTTGTTTTGGTTATGGTTACAGAAGAATGAAATGGGTTTTGTTTTTTTAAAATGTCTCCCTAACTATGGAGATATTTAAGATTGAATTGAAACGTGTTCCGGAACGCTTCCGATTGTAGTAAAAGTATCCGAATTCGGATACCCCGCCTGAAAGATCGGGGAAAAATCTGAGACATAAATTTCACATTTTCACTATATAGGACTAGTAAACAGCATTCTTTTGATATGCCTCTCGTTCCAAAGAATCTTACAATGATATTGGTATAATTATGATTACAGTCTCAAATATCACTTTTTGATAAAATAAAGGTGATTATTGTAATATAATGTCAAAGAAAATACAGATTCATCCCACCAGTATAAATTCCTGTACGAGCTGCCAAAAATGCTTATTGCATCAAGTATGAAGTATTACAAATCTGAACTCTTCAATCGTAAATAAACCAAAACCTGTTCCATGTATTTGTTTTAATTTGGTAATGAATACAACAATGTATATGAGAGAACCACTATACTTCTAAATCAGTTGTGTGGATTTTAAGAATGTTACTACATCCCTTTAAATATAAAGAATGTATTGAACAGTGATTTTAACGGCCGAATTGTATTCCTTATTTTGGGAAATGATAGATAAACGAAGCGGCGGGTTGGGGCGAAATATTCTCGCGTTGCAGAGCAATTTCGCGATTTTCGCGATTATCGCGAAAATCGTGAAAGTCTCGGGTTCGATTTCCGTCGAAGCCCAATTTCACTTGCTCACTTTCGTTTGTTGAATTGACTACTGACCAGTTTCATTTAAAAAAAAATTTAAATTGAATAACATTGAAATTGGAACACGGATGACTTAATCTATAGCTAATCTGCTATTAAATAGCCTTCGTTCAAATTTTTAAGCGGAGAGGGAAAAGCAATATAACCCTCATTAACAACCATTATCCAAAACCTTATCGTGAACACTATATTACCATGATTACAAATAAAACTGGGTCGCTCCAAAGAAAAAGAAGAAACAAGTTCTGCTTTTTCATTGGTGACACGCTCTAAAATACGCCACCATAGAGTTGGCAATATCTGCGACATTCTAGCCCACACGTGTCACAGGGCGTGCCCCCAATTAACACACGGAAAGATAGAACTGAAGATTTCGACAGTATTTCACAATGAAGATTCATCCCGGCATAATAGCCTGAGACTGGGGAGATCACTCATTCACTAATTACCGCTCAATTTCATTTTGCGCAATCACGTCTGTCGTATGCACTGTATGCAGGGGAAGACACACTGCTACCACTTATTCGTTATTATTAGGACGAATGTACGTCATTATATTATGAATTTAATTTTCGTTCTTGGTTCTTCGTTCGGTACGTATATGGGGGAAGAAGATATATACCTATTTGATACTGAACTGATGTCGTTTATCTTTATATCAAAATAATTGAGATCCTGCACGATCTTATTCCCCCAAATTATACTGAACGGTATAGTGGTGGTGATAACGATGAGATTACAAGAGTAAAGATGTGGCGATTCATTATGAAGTTTCACTTAAAGTGATCTATCAACCTTGTGAAATTGATCCAAAATAATTCGAAGCTTCCATCATCATTTCTCTTGTACCTTGCTGTTTGGCTGTCAAGGTACCTGAAGAATGAAATGGCTTTTGTTTTTTAAACGTCTCCCTCATCATGAATATATTTAAGATTGAATTGAAAAGTGTTCCGGAACGGTTTTCCGGTGTAGTCAAAAGTATCCCAATTTATAGGTTACTTCAATCGTTTGGAGTATCCGAATTCGGACTCTTCGCGCGAACGATCTGGGATAAAATCTAGTTTTACTTTTTTTGTTCAATAGGTATAAACGTCTTTTTATTTTTCTATGAATATATCACATTATCATTCCGAAGTATTTAGCAATGTATGATTATGGTATATAGAAATTAATGGAGTCTCAAATATCACTTTTGGAAGTTAAGGGATCACTTTAAGGTAAGACCGTTGAATAATGGTCAGATTTGGGGTTTTAGCTTCAAACGATATAATGACAAACATTGATGAGCCTTCACTTAGTTCACTTATTAGAAAAGCATGACAATAATTATCAGAATTTTGGGGGGCCTTTCCAAACGATTTCAATAATGAAAAACCGCGGATAAGATGGCCGTGATGCTGGGATATATAATGCTAGAGCGTGTATATCATGATTGTGTGGCCTATAGTTGCAAAATAAATGCACTCGATAAATTAAAAATGTATTGGTATATATTCTGATATATTCAACTATTATCATGTTATATTAAATTTATATCATATGGTATTATATCTTATTTTGTGATTAAATTAATCAATATGATCGAAACGAATAGAATTTGATCAACATGGTTTTCTGGGCGGCCAAGTCGCCATTTCATATTAGTTGGCGTTAATATGGATAAAAAAAACTACTTGAAGTGTGGACCGCCCACTCATATTGAAAATGGAGTGTAAATACAGAAACAAATATCACAACCACTTTAACTCTATTTAATAATAACGGATGAAAGAGAGAAAGATAGAGAGGGAGAAAAGAGGAAATAAAAAAGAAGAGTAGAAATCAATCTGGCGAAAGCAAATGCGACGCTTCCCCCGGCCAAAGCCTGGTCGGCCCAGCTCGGCTCAACTCCGGGCAGTGAACCCGCCTACTCGACGCGCCCAGTCTCGACATTGACACTTGTACAATATTTGAACAAGCTCCTCGGCGGCTTCGACCGTGTAGCGTCACCCGACCGTACCCCGATACCCATCCGTCACTGTCCCGATACAATCATGGTCGTCTTTGCTCTATACGGACGGACGGATGTCTCCCCCGCCCGCATTCTGCTGTAATTAATATTATTATGACCGCGCGAATAACTGTAAGTTCTGCCGTTTTAGTTCATTCATTTTCCTTCTTCCCTCCTCCTTCCTCTTTCTAGGCGATAGGATCCAATCCGAGTTAAGGTAGAAGAATTAATAAAAAGCTTGAATAAGAAAAACTTAAAAGTTTAATGTTTCACTCCAGTAATAGTGAAATGCATTTTGATTAGAAACAAATAGCCTTGTTCAAACGTACTAAATTGGGTCGACTTCGGACCCCTAATTACTTGTGCCCTGAAATTGTTCATTGTAATTTATCATGAACCTACTGTGGTATTATCGGTTCATTGTTTTTTTATGTAACATTTAACTGCCCACTTTAGAGAACAATAATTTTTCTGAGATACTTGATTAAATTCGGGTTTTATTTGTGCACCCTTCATTAAATTAGGGATCTTGGAATAACATTGTAAACAGCGAATTTCAAGCCCAATTTCTTTTTATTAATTTGAATTAAAGCGCCATCCCAAACATTTGTATTCGTTTTTGCCATGACTCATGAAGTTTAAGAAATATCTAAGAATTGACTTTTTCTTGAGAAAGTGTTTCGTGGTAATTCTGTTTTCAACTGTTCAATGCGACATTACCAGTCTAATGTTGGCTTCTAAAAGTTCTAACCAAATTTCCTCATATTACTCGTAATCTTCAAACCTTCATTACAGACATGACAGAATGGTGTAGTATTTATTTCAACAGCGAGCATCAGAAAGCGTTGGGGGAAAAAACACTGTCCAATTTATGACTTCATGTACGTGCATCAATGTGATATGCATTATACTGATTTAGCACATTAAAACAAAAGTTATATATTAATTCCAGGCATTGTGGCGTAGCGATAAAGCATCCGTTTCATGCACGGGAGATTGTGGGTTCAAGCATCGACCGGGTCAAACCAAAGACCATAATAAAAACACCGTTAGTATCATTATCATTATCATCATCATCAACTTACTCATTATAATCATGATTATGCTCATTAACATCATCAACACCATCATCATGATCATTGATTGATCATCAACATCATCATCATCTTCTTCATCGTCACCATCGTCATCATCAACATCACCAACATCATCATCACCATCATCATTATCATAATCATTACACGTCATCATCATCATCATCATCATCATCATCATCATCATCATCATCATCATCATCATCATCATCATCGATGTTCTGCTCGTTATATCTTAGTTCATGTGCTACACGATTTAGATTATTGTTAATTTATGACCATATCTACATTATTATTAAGATGATGTTTCTGTCTGAATGAACTCTAATGCAAATCTACTTAGGATATGCTTTTAAAAAAAATTTGTTTCCAAAAGTCCCCACCAAAAGGATACCCGCATCACGCGCATAATAAAAAGAGCCTTCGAGTACAATATCGCCATCTCCGTTCTCAGTTTTTGAAAAAAAGGAAAAACAGAATTTAAGAAGTGATGTCGGTCTTGGCATTATGGTTGGAAAGCATTTTGTAACAAGTAAATGACCTAAACGCATGATTCATGAATATCGATCAATGTATCTATCTATCAATAATTAAATCATTAAGTCAATCAATCAATCAATCAATCAATTAATCAATCAATCAATCAATCAATCAATCAATCAATCAATCAATCAATCAATCAATCAATCAATCAATCAATCAATCAATCAATCAATCAATCAATCAATCAATCAATCAATCAATCAATAAAATCAAATGAAGTAATATCAAATGAATGCTTATTCAAATTAGATAAAAGATCAAACTTGCATTTCGAGGATTGCGTCATACATAAAGGGCTCATGCAAGTTTAGTTCATACTGTGAAAAACAAACAAACAAATATAACAATTACATTAAAACAACAACAACATTTATAGGAACGACATATGAACACATGATAAAGATGAAAAGTATAAAGATTGCCGAGATTGAATGAAACAGGCTTGGTGTACATGCCCTTGTCAGAAATCACATCTGTGACGTCATATGAGCTGGCCATGAACCACCATCGCGCATGCGCAATCCTTCCCGCCGCGTCGCGAGTCGAGTTCGATTTTTCATAACAATTTTCCTCCTTGAACTTTGGAAACAATCTCAGCGAACGCCAATGGTGTGCGCTATAAGGAAGAAACAAATAAAGAGAAGTAGTGCTCAGCAACATCAATTGCGAGAGCTTGCGTCATCTGAAGAATTTTAATCCGAACGCCTAATGACTTTGCCGCTATATATACGAAAGAAAGAGAGAGGAAAAAATCACCAAAACAAAACAGCCCGCTCACTCGCTGTCCCTCGATCATCCCGCGGTGAGCCGCTCGCCCAAGGTCACGGGCAGCCGACAGTCAGGCGCCCCGATAGACCCGGCTGCTTGGCCTTCGCGACTCGCCATCGCTTGTTATCTATAGGTGGGACTATTACTGGGCCGCGGACGCCCGCGGGGTTGCGTCAAGGGCTCTCGTCTTCGGGGCGCAACGCAAACAGCTTGTCGTCCGGGAAAGTGTCCTTCGAAGAGAGAAACAGTAGGCGCAGTTTGACAGCGAAACTGTCAAGTAGAAAAGTGACCACGTATAATAGGCATCAGGCTTCATACAATGCGTCACGTACGATCTTGTCCAATTTAAAGGTGCATTCAGGTGTTTGATGTATACCTCAGCAATTCTACATGTTTACAATTGACGCTGCCTATATTTGTTTCTTAAGTACATTAGTATCCATGTATCTGTATCGGTATAGATCGAAGTGTCAACCCTTACCTATATTATGGGTTGTTTACTGGTTGGTATGGTCAGAAATTGCCTATTTCCGGTACTTATTTTTTATCATCATGTTCATCCAATACTGAAATGAAAGAGTAAAACCTTATAGAGGACTTCAATTCGATGCGGTCACATTTTCAACCGCATGCTGAGCATGATTTGTTTAGCAAAGATATGGAAATAGAAACAATGAAATGAAATGGTATACCGGAAGTTCCTTTGATCTCTAACATTATATTGTGACTATTGTCTATTATTTCTTTAAGATAGGCCACAACTTGTTTCAATAAAGATATAGTAATGCGACACATCAATAAATAGTGTATGATTCGCGTTGCTTCAGAACTTGATAACATATTACATTATTATAATTCATATACAAAACATATGTATAGGCTTTAAAGGGGTAGTTCAGTTTTGATATAGAGGGCGCTGCACGAAATACATTTTTTTGTGAGATAATGAAAAACTGAGCGTAAAATTTGAAAGAGCATACAATTTTAATGGCAGAATAAACTTTATTTGATCAAAATCGATTCAGAAACGGCAGAAATATCAACAAAATATATCCGATCGGAATAAATCTGGGGCCCAGATTTATTTGATGATTTTTTATTTTATTTAAAAAATGCTTACACTTGTAAAAAAAATTGGAGGTTTTCAAATAGTTTTTGATGATCTCTCTATTTAATAATTGTTTCAACAAAACATCACATGTATAATTGTGTATGAAAAATGGTTGAAACCAATGCTTTTTGATTGAGCGCCCTCTTGTGTTTTAATGGCTCTTTTTTTAATGATAACAGGCTTTTTACTTAGTCGTTTGTAATTTTCTATATCTTTCGAGCATGGTGGAGTTATAACTATTAGTTTGTAATGTTATTGTGCAGTTTTGGTTACTAAAGCTCAGCCTTACCAAAACTGTACTACCCCTTCAAGTCAAAGAATTTAAGAAATAAAGACAGTACGAATGATACCATACATATAAACCATACATATGCATGGAAACTGATTACTGTTTGCCAATCTGATTTAATGTATTTCACCAACAAACTAATCTTTCACAATTGACAAAATAAAAAATCAGTGAATATTCAACTGAATTGAACATAATTTGAGTAAATTTTTAACAGCTATTCCTTGTCTACTAAAGATCTGAATGTATTTTAATTTGAATTCAGTATAGGATTATTACTTTTTAGCCTCCCTGAACTCATTTTGTTGCCGTTAAATGGATTTGTTAATTATCCCTGCAATTGTCTTCATTTCGTCAACGTTTATCCCAATATTATTCCTTCTTTTGTCTTGATCCCTCTCTCCCTGGGGAACTAGTAACTTTGACTTGTGCAACAAGTGACGAATGGTTGATGAAATGTGTATTGTTGTGATCTGGCATGTCCACTGAATGATGTGTATACATTTCACGTTAAATTGATATTATATGGCCAAGTACTGAGCGAAAATGCAAAGTGATACTCGCTAACACATTGCACTAACTTTGTACATAGTTATAACTTTCCAGTGGAGAATTAACAATCCGAACACTTCAATCGTAAATATCTTTTAACGAAATGGAAATTCGAAAAACCAAAACCTGTTCCATGCTTCTATAGTATTATATTGGTAATACGAACACGACACTTTCGTTTTCATTAGCTACAATATTCTTGGCAATCCGAACCCCCTCCCCTAACAAATGATGTGCATCCATCAACAGTGGCGGGGGTGGAGGAGGGGGTGGGAGGCATACGCCCCTTATTTTAACGAACGCTATCTATACTAGAGAAATCTATATTGTACCCCAAGTTGCGTGACCCCAATCAGTAAAGCATCGCCGTACGTACTGCATACGCCGCTGTCGACCAATCTTGCCAATGAAAGAAAGAGAAGTCATTTTGAAGACAACGGGAACTCACGATTGCGTGACTGTAAACTCGGGCCGCGCTCAAGGTCTCCTCATAATTACCCCGATGTATATGACTAGAATTGGAAGAGACTGGGGTGACGTTTAACTCCCTGGGTTTCACCGGTGAAATCAGTTGGGATATCATGCAGTCCCGGGTGTTTCACAAAGCAATATTTTGTCATTATGACAAATTTGTCATAATGACAAATTTTTATGGTGGCATTATGGGGAACTTTGGCCAAAGTTTGGTGAAATGTTTACCAAAGTTTAGCAAAATTATACGAAATCTACCAAAATTTGGCAAAGTTTTTGAAAAATTTCGGCCAAAATGTCCTTATAATGCCACCATAAAAATCTGTCATAATGACAAAATATTGCTTTGTGAAACACCGGAAGGTACAGATCATGCCCAGGATATTAGAGTCGGATGGCTTTGGTTTAATAACAACCCCCGGGTTTTTTCTTCTTTTTTTTTCTCACAAAGGCTCTATTAAATTTAACTTAAATTCTAAGTTGGACTTAAAATTATGGTAGGCAATTTGTAGCCTTGAAATAAAACACATTCATACGCAAAAGTGCAAATAATTTGGTTGTGTTTTACAATTATTTTCTACAGTGACGTATCAACTGGCAGCGTTCCATAATTTTAAGTCAAATTTAGAATTTAAGTTCAACTTATACTATTTGTGAAACACCCCCAGCTCACTCTTATAAATCGTGTAAACATGAAAATAGTACAATTCTCATTGTGTAGTTAATCCACAATAGGTAAATAGAAATATCGGTATATTTGCGATTGTTTCATCATCTTTTGTACATTATTATACTCATAAGTAACCTAACGTATAACAAAATTATCTTTCTATCGTTGTTATCTGTATGCACATGGTGTGTCAAATGTTATGACAAATCAAACTTGGATCATTCCAAATCATCACCATCATTCAATAATCCATTGATATAATACACACCGACATTTGACCCCGATTCCAAGAGGGTGTACAAAGTGAGTGCAGTGAGTTAGTGACTATCACTTTGCATTTTCGCTCATTACTTGGCCATGCAATGTCCATTTGACTTGAAATGTTCACACAATACCCTGTGGACATATGAGATAACAACAATATACATTGCATCAACCATTCATCAATTTGTGCACATGTCAACAAAGTTACTAGATCCCTTTAAAGTGACCCTTTAACTTTATAAGATTCTTGAGTTCCAAAGGTGATATTATTTAAGACTTAAATCATATATCAATATCATCCAAAAATTCTTCTGAATGATATGTGAAAGTTCATCACCGACTGCCCATCGAGTTTGACTACAATCGGAAAGCGTTCCGGAATGCTTTTCAACTTATAATTACAGATATGAATTTGAAAAATCTAAACCCATTTCATTCTTCCTTCTGTTTTCATAAGCCAAAAACAAAAACAATGTGTACAAGAGAAATGTGAAAGCTCCAAATGATTTGGGTTGAATTTGTCAAAGTTAATGGCTCACTTTAAACCCAATCGGATCCGTGCATGCTAAACTCGAGCTGTCGAGGTGCGTGTTGGTTAATTCGGTAATAAGCGGTGTCTGCGTGCGCGGGGTCTGTAGTGAGGGAACCGTAATTCATGTAATTGGCAGTGTCACGGCGCGCGCTCGCCAGCATCACGCTGCGTCACAAATGAGACGCAGACCGTCACCAAATAGTTGTGGTCAAGAATTATGGGAGAGAATGAGGGAGAGATATATAGAGAGAGACGGATAGGGGAGAGTGGGTGGGGTGTGGTCTGTCCAGCCATGTGCAACCAAGTCCAGCGCAGCGCGTGACGCAAATCAGTGGCCTAGCCGATGGAGGTGGGGGTAAGGGATGGTGCCCCCCTTGTTCAAGTCATCTACCAGTCCTCCCCCTATATACCAGGGGTGCAAAAAGAGGGGGATAAGATTGTAAACACATTGCATTATTGTTGACAAGGGGAAGGGATTGTGGGGGGGGGGGGGGGGGGGGCTTGCAATGACAGCCAACATGAGGAAACCGCCCCCTTTTCCGCCTCCCCCCAAATCTGGGATGATTTAAGAATCGCAAAGTCCAATCTTCCTTTTCTCACTTCCTTTTCCCACACTTGACGAATAATTTTAATAGAATCTCCTGTCATTTTCCACCTTGCAAGCCCACCTCCTTGGGATTTTCCCGCTTTCTCGTTTTTTCCCCCTTTCAATTTTCTCAACTGTTTTTCTTCAGCTTATAATTTCAATAACGAACCATAATTATCGACCTTGACACAGTCATAGCCTTGACTTGATGTCACTCTATTAAATGACGGTTCCGCCCGCTGCACGTTCTCTTCCCACCTCTCTCCCCACGACCCTCCTAAATTCCCCCCATACGTATCTTGTTATCTCTTTTATTTGACTTTCTCATAATTTCCCCACCCTATACACATGTCCTCATTCCCTATTCTCACTCCCTCTCTATCCGCTATCATACTATCATGACTTTTACATCTACAACAATTAATTTTAATAGCTGAGAATAATGAGTTTATTATCAAACTGTCAAAATGTCTACATGCCAACTGATAATTCACATTTTCTCAACAATTTAGAACTGCACTTTAAACAAGCCATAACCGATTTGATATTATGGTAGGGATTTATGATGTCATATTTTTAAAACAATATTGATGAACACTGAACACCTTTTAAAAAATAATAATTGCCGTATTGAATATTGATTAATTTTCAATTAACATTCGTTTCTTTATCTAATTTAAAGATAGCTCGGTTTCGTAAATCAGACGCGCGGTGCCATCTTGCGACCATCTTACGCACGGTGCGCATGCGCATACTGGATCAGTGTTTATAATTAAGCATTGCGCGCCAAACAAGCCTCGTTCAAAATGGCGCCCCGCTGTCTAACATGGTGTAACACCCCCAACGCTTGATGCGATGATCTTCAACGAAGCCAGACGTACGGCAACATTCTTTAAACAAATGTTAAGCAGTCTGAATGTCTGGCAAAACAACTGAATCACCTTTTGAAAACAGTCACGTTAAACTTGTGAAGCTAGCTGCCAACGTCGATGGGAGCCGCTTGGGTGACGAAATGTAACGAATGTTAATGTCGAATTAATAAACGTTATTAGCAACCCGCTGGTCGGTCTAATACATGATCCCCATTCAGGATGTGTGGCTCGACTGCTGACTGACGGAACAATATTTATCACATAATTTGTAAACCCATGTTGACGATGTGCCATCAATTACGAAGCTGTTCGTTTAATATGTCATTTACATGAAATGTGTAAACTGCGTGATCATTTTTATTACAAAATAAAACACAAAACATTTTGATTACAACTTTTTAAATAGAAAGCTATATTTGAAATGTATGTTTTATTAATGAACACAGGTCTTAAAGGGATAGTTGAGTTTTGATATAGAGGGCGCTACACAAAGTATTTTTTTGTGAGATAATGAAAAACCGGGTGTCAAATTCGAAAGAGCATACAATTGTAATGACAGAATAAACTTTATTTGATTAATTTCGGTTCAGAAATGGCTGAAATATCCATAAACATAACCATTTCTAATAATCGGGCCCCACAAATATTTGATAATTTTGAACCGGCCGTAAAACAAATTTTAAAAATACTTCCTCTTTTCAAAAATTTACAAAAGAGGTTTTTAAATAGTTGTTGATTATCCCTCTATCTATTCTCTATTTCAACAAAACATCACATGCACAATATTCTATTTAAAATGGTTGAAACCGATAAGGGTTTAGAGAGCGTCATCTTGAATGATAACAGGCTTTAATTTACTTAGTAATTAGTAATTTTGTATTCCTAATTCGAGCATGGTGGAGTTATAACTATCAGTTTGTAATGTAATGGTGCAGGTTTTGGTTACTTAAATTCAGTTTGACCAAAACTGTACTAAACTATCCCTTTAACTGTGCAATAGACTAGTTGTTAACCTTTAAAGATATACGATAATTCAAATGTATGAAAATGACTAGGGGCCCCGATGCAGAAGCGATGCAATCGATTGTAAAGTTGCAATTAATTGTAAGTCAGATCACGTGACTAAATGCACAAATCTGATTGGTTGAAATTGGCAATTTTTCTGACTTGCAATCAATTGCAACTTTATAATCGACTGCATCTCTTTCTGCAACATCTTTTAAAAATTGTATTAGTGCATATCTTATTTTGCCTTTAGTGTTGGGCCGGAGTAGCCCTTTTCTCCGACTATCAATGCATGGCCATTGAGGCGGAAAATTATGAAATAGAAATCATAGTCGTGCATCCTGGATGGATGCACGGACGAGTCTTCTCTCTTGTTATTGTTTCTAATTAGTACCGCTCCAACTGGCGGGATAGGGCGGGGGAGGGGAAAGGCTTGGAAGCGGAGATCAAAATGTACGCAGCGATAATCTATGGAGAGAGAGAGGGGGATGAGAGAGGGATGAGGAATGGACGGGAGATGGAGAGGGGGGGGGGGGTGAAAGAGAGAGGGGGAGGGGTTTAAAGTGGGAGACGAAAAGGAGACGGGGAAAAGAGGAAGTACGAGAAGGGAGGAAGCGGGGTGATAAGGGCGGGGGGGGGGGCAGGGAGTCTCAGAGGGGATGAAGAGGTAAGAGAGAGAGAGGGTGGGGAGAAAGGGGTGGAGAGGGGGGGGGGGAGAAAGTGGGAGCGATAAGGAAGTGGGAAAGAGGAAGTACGAGAGGGGATGGTGTGGGGGGGGGGGGGGGGGTCTAGGGATAGAACAGGACATGTCCGAGGCAAGGGATAGGGGGCAGAGAGGGTGGGGGAGGCCCGGGAGTGAAAAGGGAAGTACAAGGATAAGTGAAAGTGGGACAGGAAAGAGAGGAGAGGGGAAGACGAGGGGTTGGTGGGGGAGGAAGAGGAATGGTGGGGTGGGGGGGGGGGGGGGGGAAAGGGGGCGTCTCAGATATGTCACAGAGAAGGAAGAGGGGGAGAGATAGGGTGGGAGAGGGAGAAATGTAGGAGGGGAGGGCTATGGGAACGTGAAAGAAAGGTAAAGAAGCGAAGACAGAAAGTAAAAATAGTAATACAGAGAGAGAGAGAGAGAGAGAGAAGGGGGGGGGGGGGGGGGGTAGTGGGGGAAGAGGCGAGTTTTGTTTTTGTTTTATCGTCGCCACTATATTAACCCGTTGAGGATGGGGTCCGATATACAACTATCTATGGAAATTGCTTAATAAATTGAAATTGAATCTTTATGAATTTTTATGATCGTATACCAAGAAAATATTCTTTCTCGTCACCCGACTAGACTTGCATATAAACGGGAGAACGGACTTAGAGGAAGCCGCGTGCATAAATTTAGGAATGTGTATTTAAACAAAAAAAGATGTGTGGGCGCGGTTCCGCGTTCTTTTGATCAAATTCGAATTATATAACAAATTAAATCTATATCATCATACGCAGAAAGGGGCTGACCCGAGTTATAGTAGCCGTCGAATTGGCGACTTGAATGCTTGAAGGGCGAATTGAGACGAAACCGCGTGCACAAAATGAGGAATATGTATAATGTATTTTTCAAAATTATGTTGGCGGTTCAGTTTTCTTTGATAAAATTTGTGTTACATAAAACATTACATCGCGATCATCATACCAAGAAAAGGACGGATGCCTTATATGTAGTAACTATTTCGTCACCCAACTATTTTAGATGGAGTGGGGAACTGAGACCAAACGCGTACCTAAATATTGAGGAATATATATTTGTAAACATTATAATGGCGGTTCTGCGTTCTTTTGATGAAATTCGTGTTGTATCAAAATTAACTCTATAATCATCATACTAAGAAAATAACTGACCATATCATATCAAGTGCCTCGTCGCCCGACTAGATGGAAGGGCGACCCGATACAAAACCGCAAGCATAGATTGAGAAACATGTAATTGTTGTCAATTCTGTCAGCGATTCGGCATTACGTTCTATTGATAAAATTCGCGTTGATATCAAAATTGAATCTTCATCATCATATTATTATACGAAGAATAGGACAGGCTGGTCTCGTCACCAAACTAGTTGGAAGGGCGACCCGAGACAAAACCATATGTATGAATTGAGGAACATGTAATTGTTGTCGATTCTGTCGGCAATTTGGCGTTAGGTTCTATTTATAAAATTCGTGTTATATCAAAATTAAATCTTCATCATCATACATACCAAGAAACGGACTGACCATCTTATATATATATTAAGTGCACCGTCGCCCGACTAGAATGAAGGGCGACCCGAGACGAAACCGCAATATTATGCATATATCAGTATATTGAGGAATATGTATTTTTCCCCTCAATTCTATCGGCGAAGCGCGGCGTTCTTTTGATGTAATTTTATTGACTGGAGATGCACCCATTGTCAGAGAACAATATAGACATTATCTATTTTGCTATTTAAAGTGACCCCAATCAAAATCAGATAAGCGGGAGATTGTATGAAATATTGGCAATGATATGTCAAAGAGTAACCACCTTTTTTGTCATAGATTACGTCGAAATACTATACGAATATTAGTTTTTTGTTGTTTCGTTTAATACGACATTCCTGCCTTCCGTAAAAGTCACGTACCATTAAGATTGCTGGTGTTTCACTTTCAAGTTTACTACAAAGAAATAACCAGGTCATATTATATGTTTAACTTTTAAAGTGTACACTTATGATATGGTGATGAACATTTCCGGTAACAATAAACTGTGTTGAAACGAACATAACAATTCACATTATAAAGATGATATGAGTAAGATGATATACATATATATTTTTAAAAATTGAATTGCATGTTTTTAAAAAATTTGATTCCGATCAATACAAACTGAAAGAAAATAAGCAAATATATTTTGGTTTCCCCGGGATTCGAACCCATGACCTCCAGATTTCTAGACCGGTGCTCTCGTCCCTGAAATCCTTTTCATTACTCGATGGTCAGAAGTTACTATAAAACAAAAAAAATACTATTACAAAAAAGCTGTATCACTTTGGTGATCCCTCGCACACATCACCAAGTTTAAGTTGATTTCCTATCCTTTGGAAACCCAAAGGATAGGAAATCAACTTAAACTTGGTGATATGTGCTAGGGATCATCAAAGTGATACAGCTTTTTGGTATAATTTATTTCAAATATGTAATCAGTACGAATTGAAACGCAGAACAGATCATGCCTAATATCTTTGCACTCTGTAGTGGATATGTTTGAAGTTATTATTTTGTTTATATACATGTGTATATTTTTCTACCAAGAAATCGTCAGCTTACGCAACTAAAAACTGCTGCTTTGGATATAAATAATGAACGGACAAAGGAACAGTTCGCACAATAACAAACGCAATACTCTTTATGAGGTATAACGTTTAAAAGTCATGTATTATTATATAACAAAAGGTTTTGGAGACATAAATTGTTTACAAAAGGCCGGGAGATCTGCACTTTTGTTGCGTCAAATCTGTTTTTGATTGCGCTGGTAATCACCTTCATGGAAACAATGATTTAGCAAATTATGCGAGAAATTTTTCCAAAGTCCATCATTCCCATTCCATAAGATTGATATCAATGTCGTATATTATTTACTTTTGGAAAATGTATAATATATGGGAAACAGATATCTTGATAAACGTTTTTGGGATATTGACTCCGGTAATGGCTCTAATCGCTTCGAAGTGTAGGCGGTTTGCCTTGTGTCGTTAGCAATGGTTAGTCCGATTTCGAAACAATATCCGTTCCTTGATTGAAGATCATGTTGTTTTCCCCGTCGCAATATCCGCGACATTTTGCCATCGATGCGTCGACAGGAGGAACAAATATCAAATAAAAAAGACAAGAATATTACAATTACCAAAACAAAAATGAATGCGGCGTCGGTACCACGGAACCATTATAGTGCATTCTCTTGCGTACATTATGAACAATCATGATCATCAAATCGTAAGGATCTAGGGAAAAGGGGGGAAGAAAAGAAAAGAAAAATGTTTGAGCGCGATAATGAGGTTCGAGGTTCACAATTCGATGAAAAGAATCATATTTTCGCTGATTGGGTTTAACGAGGGCGCGGTGGCGGAAGCTTTACAACGGCGTAATCGCCGATAATCGCTCTAATATTGGCGTTCTTTTGTGGAGAGACGCGCCGCCATCTTTAAGAGTACAAACCGATGAAGATTCGCGGCTTGTATTTCCCCCGCCATGCCCTCCACTCAAAAGATAACTTCAGGAAGGAGGAACGAATCGTAGGAACAAGGTAAAGGGTGTAATTGCTCCTAGTTCCCGGCCATTTAAAGCCAATTTAGAACCGCTTAGCGGGGACCGGGCGGCCGCCATCTCAAAAATAGATACCACCGACCGTCGATGGCCGTTCTAATCACCGACCCAAACAACCTGAACAACGTCCTTCTAAAGTGCAGCCCTCAGCTTTGACCCTTCCAAACTACCTTCTATTGTCCCCTCTATAATCGAGATATGATATCCCATGTCGCAATTTTTCTAACGGAATATGACCGCCTTTGTACGTATTAGCCGTGATATCATTGCGATGATGTACCATTATAAGTGTCTTTACGAAAGTGCATCTCCTAAACCCTTTTGTTACCTATTACAGAAATGAAGGCCCCCCACGATCAGGGGTAAAAAGTACACCAAAACGCAAACCATAACCATAACGAACGGTGTTTCTATATTTGAAAATAATGGATGCTATATAGGTATGCTATGAAGGCCGCGCAGGACATTCTGAGATGTAGTTTATCTACGAGATGGTCCAGATTGGCAACATTAATGTTCAAGAAATCGTATATAATTATACGAGTTATTCTAGACTAACGTATAATTAATGTTTGATAAGAACTATTTACTAATGAGCTATACATCCTAGATTATCATGATCATTGATCTTTAAGAAAATATATATCTTCGAGAAGTTCTAGATGGTTAATCATTAAGGTTTAAAGAAATGTATATACAAGACATTCCAGACGAGCTGTACTAGGTTTATATCAGTATTAATGCGAATGGAATAAAATAGGTATTGAGATCTCGGTCAGCCGCCGATAATAGGCTAGTGGGTCGTATATATTTCTTTACTATATTTTGGATAAAGTTTCTTGAGAGTGCAAGTAAAGTTCATTCATGTTTCTTCGTGAAACTATCCTTACCAAAAGGAGCACACAGTGTGCACAAAATGGTGTGAACGCACTGTGTGTTTTACAGTGTGACTCACACTGTTTCCACAGCGCGGTCGCAGTGAGGTCTCAGTGAGGTCGCAGTGAGGTATAACATCGTTTTCACAGTGTGGTCGCATTATGCATGTTCACAGTGTGTTGCATTGTGTTCAAAGTGCGTTAGTGTTATCACAGTGTGGGAGCAGTGAGGTCGCAGTGAGATCACAGTGTGTTCACAATGAAGGTAACATTGTGAACACAACTCGCGCCTTTTTACATTGTTGAGACCCATCAGACTGTGAACACACTTGTACAATTGTTGCTTTTCTATATTATAATAATTGAGCTATCATCGACAGTATACTTTATTGCCTACATTTTATTTCACGTGTCGAAGTCAAAGATGAGACAACTATTATACAGATTTTGTAATAAGTATATAGGACTTGGTGCATATACGAACACAAAACAAACATCTTATAGGACTTCATGTGTATTAATCAGAACGATCGAGACACATAAATAAAGGGGAAAAAAGATGTCTGGAGTCATTTCCAATTCAAAATTACGGTGTATGGTGTTTAATTGCACCCATGCATAAGCAGTCATTATGTTGTATCTCAACATATACATTATCTTTAAGTAAGAAGTTCAGTTTATTTACCATAAATCAGATAAAAATCATCAACAAGTACAAAACATATTCAAATTTTAAATATACAAAATAGTATTTACAAGACATAACGTATTAAGCAGGACAGAGAAGGAGGAAGAAGATGTATATTATATAATCATGCACGAACACGAACACAAAATTACACCTAAAATGTGTAAAAGACCAATAAACGTAGTACGTGTTCATATAAATCACATACATACACAATAAATAAAACCCGATCGGTTGATTTATATCCGATTTCACATTATGATCGTTATGGTAAATATGGTGAAACGTGCAAAATGAATATTGCACCCAAAAGGCACATCATAATCGACACAAGAACACAGTGACACCTAAAACGTGCGCCAATATACCTCTTAAAGGCATCTAGTAACTTTGTTGACATGTGCAAAAAGTGATAAATTGTTGGTACAATGTATATAATGTTGTTATCTAATAGGCCACTGGGTGTTGTGTGAACATTTCAAGTTAAATGGACGTTATATGGCCGAGTAATGAGCAAAAATGCAAAGTGATATTCACTAACTCATTGCACTCACTTTGTAGACAGTTTTCGCGGTCCAGTGGATAATTTAACATCTGAACACTTCAATCGTAAATATCTTTTTAACGAAAGGGAAATTTGAAAAACTGAAACCTGTCCAATGCTTGTATTGTTAATACAAATACAACAAGGTATGAGGGAACCGCTAGAAATCCAATTGGATTTTGAGGATTTGGACAATATTACTAAGTCCCTTTAAGTCACATACATACACATTAAAGAAAACCCGATCGGTTGATTTATATCCGATTTCACATTATGATCGTTATGATGAACATGGTGAAACGTGCAAAATAAATATTGCACCCAAAGGGCACATCATAATCGACACAAGAACACAGTGACACCTAAAAAGTGCGTCTGTAATTCTTACAAACAGTTGAAAAGAGATAAATTAACGTGAGAACAAAAAATGATTCAGCATTATATTATGGTCATAATAGTGTAATGCTCTCATAAACATTGAGTATTGTACCCACGATCACGAAATAAACTCAGTACAAATTGAAAGACACATACAAAATATCACCTGAATTGTAGGACGAACGCGTATTTATTATATTACAAGCGGATGAAAAAGGAAAACTAACAATGAAAGACAATAACATTCAATGACATGTGTGCATTACCCGATTCAACATTATGGTCATAATGGCGAAAGGATCTCATATATTTATTGCACTCACAAACATGACAAAGTATACAAAGTATCAACACACAAATAATAGTAAAAGTCACCTATTAAAAGATAACATGAATAATTATGTAGTTATGATTATTAGAACCGGATGATTATTAAAATAAATATGAACGTGATGCATTCAAAATAGGTGTGTGAAAGTATACCCGGTTCAACATTATGGTCCTAATGGTGAAAGGTGTTAAAGCCCGGCGCAGACAGAGCCGACTCGACCCGATCCGACTGGTTTTCAGCCGGATTAACTCAGTATGTGTTGCCTCAGGACTCCGGTTTTGCCAGTCAAGAGCCAGTCGGAGGTCATTCAAGGCCGATTCAACATGTTGGATCAGCTCCGACTGAGCGAAACTGACTCTAGCCTGACTGAAAACCAGTCGGATTGGGTCGAGTCGGCTCCGTCTGCGCCGGGCTTTAGGTGCAGAGAATTGATTGCACCCATAGGATAAAAGATTCGTATCAACACATAAAAACACGCACGATCAGGAAATAAACTCTTACAACCTCATGAAAATGAAAACAAAACCAACCTAAGACATTTATAATTATTTAAATTACCCGTCTCAACATTATGGTCATAAATAATGTTGGAAAGCGCAAACATGATTGTATTGCCCCCACAAGATAAAATATTAATATCAATACAATGCAAGAACACACACGAGCGTAACCTAGACACCTACAACATGTAAAATGACGATATATTTATTATAGCTCAGACAAGACAAACCAGGAAATCTGAATAATATTATGATTTATCGTATTTAACTTTATAGCCATAAAGGGTGAAAGGAAGTTATAATTTTTGCCCCATGCATGAGGTCATCACGTCACGATCACAAAACCGACACCTTCAACATGTGTGGAAATGAATAAATCATATCAAATCAAATCAAATCAAAAGTACAGACAATGACACGAATGAAGCAAATTAAATTGACACTCCCTGAGATGTGATTCTAGGATCCAGTCGTATAATACGATCGTAAATGTATTCGACACTATTTATTTCAAGGCTACAAAATAATGGCTCACGATAATATTCTATGTCTAACTCTAAATTTAAGTTCAGCTTCAATTCTAAGTTCAACTTAAAATTATTGTAAAACACTCCATTACACGCTTTCATTTATATGAGAATATAATATGTGTGTGTGTTGATTCACGAAGACGACCGGGGCATGTACCCTCCTACCTACGAGATGGAAAGATCAAGTCCGGAGCGATTTGAGACTACCCCTGCAAGAGGCAGAGCTCCAAGCCTATAGGCTAGGGTATATCTGAGTGGAACCGGATATCTCGTAGTGGAGCGAAGGGACACACATTTTTATATTATGCATCTAAGTTAAAGTCAAGTTTGAATAAAGCGGTGGTCACAACCCGCCGTACTTGCAAGTGCGTGCCCCGTGCGTGCTGTCTACTTGCAAAAACGTGGGCAAAATTTGGGTATCCGTACGTGGTGAGTACCGACTCAGTACCGACTCAGTACGGATTTGGGAGCACGCAGACACGACGTAGCACTTTTAGTGCACGAGGAACTTTCGCTGCGTTCGCTGCGTTTTCGCTGCGTTTTACAGCCAATGAGCGCACGTGCGTGCTGCGTACGTGATAAGTGCGTGGTCCGTGCTCACTCGGCACTTCCCCAGTTCAACTGTCCAATGAGCACGCATAACTCACGTGGACCGTACCGAGTAAGCACGTGCTCCGCACTTACAACGCACGTTGTGCGCACTGATTTCTGCAGTATAATATGAGCAGAAAAGGTTGTTCGCACTTGCACGCACTTAGTGAGTAAGGACACCGTACGTGAGCAGCACGTGTAAGTACGGCCTCCGTACGATAACGTGGCAACCGCACGGAGACCGTACGTTGTAAGCACGTTGTAAGCACGTACAACGCACTTACCACGTGCGCAACGTACGATGCACGCAACCGCTCACGGCCAGGCGTGGCGTGCGGGCCACGCACTTACACCGTGCGTTGACGGTACTCCCTCCCTGCTCTTGCCACTCCCTCCCCACGTTTTCAGAAAAACGTAGCGGCCGTGGCCTCCCCAAAAAACGTACGGACTAAAAACACGCACGGTGGGCCCAACGGTGGGTTGTGACCAGGGCTTTACACGGCACTGTCCTCAGTCGACTCTCGTGTGAAATTGTGATATGCTCCATAATTTTGTAGGTCGATCTAGCTATAATATACTCCCCGCCGCCACTCTTCTCAGAAATCAAGCTATGCTCGTGTTGTCACCATCCATCACTACATCTCCGGCCACGCGTGCATTCGTCCCTTCGATTAGCTGAAGAAAAAAAAGAAAAGTAAAAAAGAATGAGTAATTAAAGTGATCCATTAACTTTGTCGAATTCAACCAAATTCACTTGGAGCTTCCACATTTCTCATGAACCTCGTTTTTTAATTGCATGTATGATTGGTAATAGAGGAATCAATTAACCTCGGTTTTGATTTGTCAAATGTCTACCTAATTATGGAGATATTTATGATTAGTCATGGAGATATTAATGATCGAATTGAACTGCGTTCCAGAACGCCTTTCGATTGTAATCTAAGTCAATGAGCAGTAGACGATCACATTTTACGTCGTTCAACTAGGTAAACAGTGTTCCTTTTTTATCATAAAATTATGACACCCCATTCAGAGGAATCTTACAATGATGATAATAATAATAATAAACGTTTCTTGTATAGCGCATATCACGCCTAGAATAGGGTCTCTATGCGCATAAGAAGGAAGCATGAAAGGATAAGTACAGAGATAGGTAAGAGATGAAAAATAGGAAAGAAGTCTAACACAAGTGACAGTAGAATAATA